>WEIS01066887.1:460-35976 GCA_013389965.1 Todus mexicanus | reverse complement strand
CAAGTTATGTGCGATTTCTTACAAAGAAAAAGTTTCAGTCTACTGTGTTCTTTATATAGCTACAACTGTTCTTATTTTACCTGCTACTGAACTATCTGTTACATCTGTTTGCTGGAAAAGGTTATTTACTGCTTTTAGCAGATCCACAGAGGCTCCGTGTAACTGAGGATACACGGCGTCTAGTTCACTGTACAAACCTTTGCTTTTGTCACTTCCTTAAAGTCTATCATGCCCTTAAGACTCAAATCTAGAAATTGATGCTAAAAAACCTACCTATTTTTAACTCATGGATCCCCTGCTAATTCAGCTAGTTGTGAAGCAGTGCAGGACTTGTGCCTGAGGCCATGGTTCGATGTAACAGTAAATCCAACTTGAGAGCTCCTCCTATCAGATCAAAAGCAGTGCGGCTACTCAAAGCAAAGTGCTGATCCAACGTAAACTAACTTGGCCAAGCCGTACATGTTCCAAAAACGTTAGTGGATTAGCTTTGTAACACCAGGCTTTCTGCTTAATCAGGTATCATTTGTCCTCCTGCAGCCAGCATAAAGAGGGCATAAACTTTAGATTGCATGGTCTGGCTTAGAAACGTAACCACGTGTCTGTGTTCGGTTCACGTCAAATTGTAGCATTAGGTGAATCTAACCAAGTGCAGATCTGCTATTAATTGTCTTAAAGAGAAAGATGCCAGATCGTAGTGTTTGAGATGATTAAAACCTCCAGTGCTAAAGCTGCCATTAGTAGAAGAATATACACTGTTGTTAGTAAAGGAAGCTGAGTAACAAATAATTTGATAATTCCGTGAAAGCTGTAACATGTAGGTAACACAAGTAATGTATTTTGGAAAGTTGACAGTTTTTCCACTGCCAAAAGCCCCATTGAATTAGTTCATTGCTACGATAGCTCAACTTTACTTTCCTCTTTGCATTCCTGCTACTTCCTAGGCCCTTTCTTGCTGCTGTTAGAAGTCTGCTCAGGTTCTCTCCATCTTCCAGAACAACTATATCCAGTTATGGAGGCAGAAATCATGTAATTTTTCTTTTGAAAAATAACAAAGCCCAGAACGCAGTTTGCTAGATTACAACAGAAATACTGAATTTACACCAGGTAACAAAACATATCAGATTGTTTCTGTCTATGATCTTGACAGAGGAGTTGTAAATATATACTACCCAAGCAATACATACAAAGTTTACCAACTATGAGTTGTTTTTGAAAACAGAGAAATTACAGGACTTATAGGCATGAAGAAAGTTCATGCTGAACACTTGGGTTTATTTTAAACCAAGTTTTTTTGAAATCTGCATAGAAGCCCCTCTCACATGCCTACACTAGAGAAATTATCCACACTGCCTATTAAAACACAGAGCAGGATGGTCAGTAAGGAGAAACATTTCCTGCAACTTCACCATGTGCTTATAATAACAAAGTTGTAATTTAGCATAAAATAAAAGAGCCTCACCCTGTCATCAGTGCTGAAACACTGGCAGTACTAGTGGTAAAATGCATGCTATTTTCACTGTTGGTATAAAGCTTGATTTGTACTAAGGCCAAATCACTTTGTCAAAGAATTCTGTCTAACAGGTATACAGTTCACATTTTCCTTCCACTTAAAATTATTGATGAACCTATATTTAGCAAACAAGGCAAATTTTGCTTTTCTTCCATGAGAGAGGATCCTTCTCAACTCCCTGACACAAACAAAACCAATTTGAGATACAGCAGAATTTTTTTCTGCGACGTTATAGTCTCCCTAGTGATGCCAGCAATCCATACTGAAAGAACCACAATACCTCAGGAATTGTGCAAGCTTAGTTTAAGGCATCTGCCCCCAAATACACGAAACGGAGGTACTCAGACACTAGGTCATTTGCCTCATGTCATCCAGAAAATGATCTTGTGCTGTGGAGTATGACTGGAATGTAAACCTCTCAAATCCCAGGCCATCACCTTACCCACTGGACTGAGATTACACTATTAGTAGTGTATTAGTAGTCATTCAATAGTTTTGTGGTACCGACATGTTTTAGACACCAGTCACCTCCATCACTCACTGTAAAATCTTCAGGTCAGAAAGCTAAGTGACACTGAGAAATCCAGTTTCGGATTTCCTACGAATATTTTCAATGACACTTCTAATGCCAACAAAGAAAATCTATTATTCCAAACATCCTTTAACACACGCTACGGATGAAGGAAGAAAAGAACAGTTGAAGTAATTAATTTCACTAGAGGATCTAATTAATCAGAAACTTTACAATCGTAGTACACTAAAAAAGATTCACACCCAGGAACATAACTGAGCAATTTTCAACAGACTAAGCCTGCAAGTCAATGAGAGCTGTTCAAATTAAGTCCCCAGCTATCAATCAATCCACCCAAAATCCTTAAACATTAGGCAATTTCAAATACTGACTAAAGTACTTGAAAAAAAAATCTTTGCTCTGTGGATCACGCTTTGTTTTTTTTTTTGTTTTTTTTTTAAGGAAAGTATCTTCAGCCAAAACCGCAAAACAACCCCACCTATGAACAGTGCTTTTCAAGACAGAAAGCACATTAGTGAACTAGAGAATCACCACAGTCTGACTGCCTAAAGGCAGACGCCATGATTAAACTTGTGAACGGTGTTAACGTTGTGGAAAACTCTTTCTTCTAATATTGTAAAAGGAGAAACTGCAATTTAGTGAACATGATTTATTCAGTTACTTCATGTTGGACCATGAAAGACAGAATTGCTGGTAAGTCACCTTCACTGAAACGTGGCTGTACCCACGTGTCAAGAAGATGAACACCCAATGTGCCTGGTGCTACCACAGTGGAACCTCCCCCTCCAGGATGTCCAGGACAGGGCTTCTCCACCACTTCACAGCAGTATAGCTAGAAGATGCCTCCCCCCACCAAAAGCCAGCTTCCAACTTCAGCAATAAAGTTACAGCTTGCCCACACAGAGTGGAGAAAAGACAAAACTATTCAGTTGTATAGCCTGCTGCCACTGAAACACACTCATACTCCAAATAAGAAGCACCTACTTCAAGATTTAATGATCTTTAATACATGCATATTAGTTTCATACTTTAAGCTGTTTTATACAAACTTCCTGAATGCTGTCCCATAGCAAGCACTGAATATTTGCCCTCAAAAGAAGTCTGCGTTGTCATCATCTAGGTCAGTTCTTGGTTCAGTATTCCTAACCTTCTAGAGTAGGCTTTCTCTAAAACAGAATTCTATTATTACTTTTAAATACGTCCTCTCTCTTGCCTCCATCCCTTTCTGCATCAGATTGTACAGCCTAACAAACCAGAAAATGCCATGCCACAGCTCCTTGTGTCAAATGTCTAAATTAAAGCCATAAAAGTCTGATGGAAAACTCTGTAACCAGTCAAAGGCTTTATTTCTCAAAAATAAAATTGTCCTTTCCCAGTTCATACATAAAGACCTTCTCCACCTCCCCCAAAACAAGAACGACTTCTCAAGTCTGGCTCCTTGCTGAACATGGCTGGGGTTAATACGTGACTTTTGTCGCTAGCTACGCACTGGTCCAGTGATCCAAATGCCTGTGTTTAGCCCTGTTCCCACACTGGTTAACAGAATTTCCTACACTGAGGATTGATTAAATGAGATATGCACTTTTTTTCACAAGATTCATGGTCTGAAACGATCATCAGAGCTCTGGCTGTGGGCTTAAACTCTGCTTAAAGCAAAATGATGACAAGTTTTACATTCAGTGCAAGGCATGCATTTGTCATTGTTGGCAATTTTAATGTATTTAATCTATTATTTGATACTAGATTTTTTTACTTTTGTACTTTTAACAAAACAATTCTGCTAATAAGCTTTTGCCAAGCTGAATATATGTAAGGCAAACCTCTAGAGTATAGCACATTCCAGCAGACCGGAGTGCAAGGTGACCAGTGCTGTCATACAACCAATTAACCTCAGCAAAACAAGCCTCATGCCTCCTCTTAGCTCTTCCCCTCCCTTGACACCTGTAGTGGTGTTTGTGAAATCTGTGATGCTAAGCAGGTTAAGAAGTAACCAAACATTGCTGTCAGGCTGCCTGGGCTCCTGGAAGCGGCAGCTGGCCATAGTCTGGCACAGACACCAGCATCAGCACAAGAACAGACCCTGAAGCTGCAGCAAGGAGTAGGGCAGAAGTGTGAGGCTGCAACAGCTCAACCTGAATTAGCTTAAAATATGCTGGAACTGCATTCTGCAAGTGCAATTCTGGATCCACAGTGTCTTGTTTATCAAAGTAGAGGCTCAGGATCCTCTCTCTGTCTCTCACCATTCCACTCTGTCCATTAAGTACATAAGCTGTAGAGTGACCCAACATTATAAGCAGTAACTGCCTTGTACTTAGCATAAGGCAGACTCGGTTCAGATGCTAACCCATTAGCTCAACAATGTACATTTCTCTAGTTAAATATGAATATTTGCAGACTTTCAAAACAAAAACAGTTGAAGACAGGCATCTGTTTTGTATAATGCAGAACTGGAGACAGCTGAAGCAACACTTGGTACAGAGTAGATAGAAATGTAACTTGTGTATTATAAGCGTTAAAAACCCCTGTGAATACTAGCTTCAGTTCCAAAAGCACAGCAATTCAAAGGAATGGAGAAAACATCACGCATACAAATACACAGAAATCAATGACTGATATGAGTTCATTTTACATAAAAGTCTACTACACTAAAGAAAAATATGAAAATAATAAACATTCCAGGAGAAGAAAGTCAATAAACATCTAAGTAAAACAAGTATCTCTCAGTAAAATCTGTTTATTGAAAAGCCAGCCCCAGCCCCGCTATTGCTCCCTCTAACAATGTTAATTTAAGGAGTAACTCTTCCAAATGAACATTCTCTGTGGAGACAGCTGTAGTATACGGGGAAGAAGCTCTTTAGGTTAGCCTTGGGAGCAGGGCTTTGCACCCCTCCTCTGAGACAGCTGCCACTGCTCAGGATGAGCTAAGACATTTGGGACCTGCACAGAGCTTTGCTGTAGAGTTTGGACCTCTGGTACCAGTTGACTAAAATACTCAGCAACTTCATTCCACCTTTTTACACATCTGTCAGAACTATGGCAAAAAAGAAATGCAGTTTTCTCCCACAGCCCAGACTCAAGGCAGCTATTAGGGAAGTGGCAGTTTACTGCTTGCACTTAGATACAGCGACTTGGGCCCGGGGTAAAGCAAAAGCGCAGAAACAGCACTGACTTTGTCGTGGGTGCTAAATCCTCCTTTCCAACAGTTCTGGTTGCAGCACCCGTTGCACTGCATTCAGGAATTACGTATCGCTACAACTTGGACACACAATGTGAGACTATAAGCATGATTTATCTATGGAAAGAATACACTTAATAACTACCATTACAAAATCCGTCAGGTTACATACAAATTAAGTATAATCTCTTCCAAAATGTCTTAATGTTATATACTGATACATAACTACTTCATATTCTCAGTCAGTTATAATTTAGTGAACACCATTAACCACACATTTGCTAGAAAAAATGGTCTTTCTGATAACTAATCTCAATAAAGCTTTTTTTTAATGCAAATGTCTATTTTTAAAGTACAGTATTGCTATAAAAATTAACTTAAGATGTGCTGTCTGCTCATTGTACTTAATAGATTCAGAGCTGAACAGATAAACATTTTTACTCATAGTTAGCCTCCTGGGATTGATTACTGATGTTTAGATGATTAAATATTTGTAACAACAACAAAAAAAGTACTAGTAGTAAATATATCATTTTGATATTAACCATTTTTACTGCAGGCATCTAAGACAAAACCAATATTCTGTTTTACAGACAGAATAATAAACGTGACAGGGCAACGACTTGCTAAAAGTGACTCTGTAGGTAAGGGGCAGAACAGGGGACAGAAGCAAAACCTCCCAAGTCTCTGACAAGTAACCAAAGCACCAAGTCTCCATGATTTCCATTCAATGCCTGAAAGTTCATACACCTGGATTTCAGAAACCACACAGACACACCTTTATCCTATAACCAGAGTTTACACAGGTGGCCCCATGAGACAACATTCAAAATGAAACCAAATGGAAAGCTTTCCTTTGTGTTTACATCTTCCTTACTGAAATTTAAAAAGTAGTGCTGGAAAATAAAAGCAGCACTAAGAGTAATAATAATAACAACAATAATAATGATAATAAGGAAAGGATCAAACTCTGTGGCCTGGTTCTGGGTGCCTTGCACCCAAGAGTGCTGCCATACCTCCTTGGAGAAGGTTCCTCACCAGGCACCCAGCTCTAGCAGCGGTTCCAAGCATCATGGGCATTTTGGGCCAGGCAGAGGGAAGGAACTTCAGCTGGTCGCACTCCAGCAATTCCCAGCTGCCATGCAGTCCCTGGGGAGCACAGCAAGCTGCTGTGGGGTAGACTGGCAGATTGGCTTAGGCAGGGAAAGTCATAAACAGCTCTTCTGATAGCTTGTTCCCCCTCCTCCACTGCACCAAGCAAACACCAGCAGAGGACACAATCCTGCAAAGGGAGAGCTGCCAGGCATTTTTTTTTGTAGGAGATAGTTTTCCAAAGAGGTACCTGGAGACTCTTCAATAGCCCACTGCTGATTTGTGAACATAAAGATGTAGCTTTTCAGGGTTATGCTTCATCTCCCTCCTGCTTCCTCTCTAGTGCAAGCAGCAGCAGCTTTCACAGGGCCGGACTCCATAGGAGCTGGAAGCTAATTACCAGATGTCTTGTAAATCTTTCCAATCTGCACAACTTCATCCAGTTTGCAATGCTTAACATCAGCTCTTTTGGAACCTTTTCATCCTTATTTTTGTGTAACAAATTTTCAACAAGCCAGGAGTTCTTTGTTCTCTCCTAATAAAACAACCTAAAATGTTAACAGTTCAGCATGAAACTAATGAACTAAATGCACTTTTCTGGAGATCTGAGCAGAAGTACAGGCATTTCCAGATTTATGTGAAAATGCATTACTTCTGGAAAAAGTGCTTTTGGCTGTTTCTTTAAAATAACTTGAGAACTACAAAAATTACTACAAGCAATGGTTGTAAATTATGTATGTGTTTTGCCAAGCATAGGGCCACTCAAATGGTGTGCTTATTGAGCACAACTTAAAACGTAAAACAGGGTAGAAAAGAGAAGTGGACCAAGTCAAACATTTGCTCGGATGCAACTGTTCTATCCACAAAATTTTACTCTGAATAACTGCTAGTAGCAATGCAGAGAGATTCTGCAAAGCATTGAGCATTCAAGTCTACAATTTACATGAATGGAAATTACTTTCAGTTGCCTTCTCTCGGGGGATATAGTGAAAAAGATGAAGAGTGAAGAGTTACTCAGTTGAGTATTTCTGCTCCTGCAGTACTGCTGACAGAGGAGATTGTCACTTCTCTCCGACCTATTTCACTGGGTTCCATACCAAGTAGCCATATGGATTTAGTATGAAATGAATCCTTGAGCCAGCAGAGTTGGGAGGGGTCTGAACCACCACAGAAGGTGGCTGGTAACATCTCTGTAGGCACAGCTGACCACAAAGTGAATGCCTGACCGTGTCCTGACTCTGCTATGGAAGGACAGACGACTCGGAACTACCTAGGAAATGTGTCCTATGCCCAGAGCCAAGAGGAATGGCTGACATACAGCTTTCTGCCAGCTGTATAGTGGCAATGTCCTGTTTAACATGAAAGTTGTTTTATTTAAGTATCTTTGGCCAAAAGAAACAAAGCAATAACTTTTACCTCAGGCAAAACACCCAGGTTGCTGGATGCCACCTGCTCTGGAAAAACTGTTGTGACTCAAACTGAAAGCAGTACCTTTGCTTTTATTTTGTACAAATTTTATTCTGTGGATGCTGCAGATCACACAGTATAAAAACAAACAACCTCTTTCCGCACTCAGTATTAAATGTATTGAGATGTACGCATTTTGGGTAATAAACCTAAAATACACTGTACTTCTTCACAGTTGAAAACCATCTGCTACAAGTAGCATCCTTTTCCCCTCCAAAATACCATTGTATTACAGAATACAATAGTACATAAAATATTGTTCTCAGAAGATTATTTTCACAAAAGCATTCAGGAAACATCAAGTTTATATGAGCTGCCACTGCAGAAGAAGCAGCTATGCCCCAAACCAAGTGACACTTAAATCACAATCTTCATCTGAGCTGCTGTTGCAAGCAAACACTAGAACTAACTACAAAACCTCTGTTGCTAACAAGAAAAGTGGCAAACATAGAATTAGTGGCTGCATTCACACTTGAACAACTATCCAGGAGATTATGGTTATATGAAGCTCCCATTTTGGCAGGCGCAGAATGACATGATCCTTTCATGACCAGTACAACCACAGCTCCCATGCAGCAAAACTCAGTGAGAGAAGACTGGACATCATCTATCACGTTACATCCCTTCTGCCTTCAGAAAAAAGGAATCAAGAGGCTTCCTTCATTCAAAAGAATTCAAGACAACGGGGCAGAAGAGTTGCCCCCATTTACAGAAGTGCGATGGCAGTACCTGAAAGACAGTGCAGCTCCTGAACTGCATGAGTGTGGTAACTTGAGGCCCATGCGGGTTTGCCAAATGAGTAACGTGAAGACAGAAACAGTGGTGGTTTTTTTTCCTTATCAGAATAAAAGCAAGAAACTGTTTAAAACATATTCTAGGAAGGGAAGTAGTGCAGAATCTGGTACTGTTCTCCTGCTGAGAGTCAATGCTGAAGCGATGACACCAGTAATTTCTATCTGACTTTTTCCATATGCTTTTCTTGCATTCAATGGTAACTGTCACTCTTGTCAGCTAAAAGGAGTCCATCCTAGGATTTTGTGTATAAAAGATAAAAAATAGATTTACACTGCTTTCCTCCAGGGCACTCTGCTCCCCATGCTATCCTGAACACCTTAAACACTTATGAATACTTCTGTCCTCTAAATGTTAACAAATTTCAGTCATTATTACTGCAATTTTATGAGTGTAACTTTGTGAAAAGATAAATCTCCTAACATGCTCTGAAACAGTCAATCTACAACACTTCCACATGCCTCTCAAACACTTCAGAGCAGGCACCTCCCTTTAAAGATCTGCCCTGGAGAGACCTCAAGCACCTGGCGTGACCTCATTAACCACTGACTCCTCTGAGCCATGGAAGAAGCAGCAGTCCACATTTAATATGAGGCACTAAACCACTGATGGTATAAAGACAGTGATTAGCAATATGAAGTGAAGCTTAACATGATGATATATTCTTGACAATGCTCCTTAGCTTCTCTCTTTCCATTTTTAAAGCTTTATATATACACTGCAGATCGGTATTTCTGTGCTTCTTGGATCAGACAGTGGCTATGCCAAGCCTTCGTACAAACAAGAACTACATTAGTCACTTGAACATCAGCTGCCTACACATTCATAAACTAATCCACTCAGCTCAAATATATTGCAGTTATGATCCTGACCAGGCCTGCAGTTTGATGGGGGAAGAACTTTGTGCGGCACAGAGAAGGGTGAACTCACTGAGCTCCGGGGAGCAGGTGTCATTGGGACATGCCTCAGAAAACTGAGCATCCTCTCCAGACAGCAGGTATGGAACAGAGCGGAGCTCTTGAATATCTGGGCCTTGAAAATCCCTAATGCTCTGAAGGTCAAGTTCCATCTCTAATCCATCTAAAAGCCAGGAGGCAATTCTGTTGGCACTCCCAGCAAAGTGCTGCCTAACAAACAGGCACAGGCTGGATTTTAGGTCTCCAGGCACAGCTCCAATCAGTGTATCATGGAGTCAAGGTCCAAGGTGAAGCAGGCACCAAAGAAGGTTGTATTCAAAACAACATGGCACACTCATTATGCCAAGCACAAATAAAATAAACATAGCTATCTCTCTGGCATCAGAAAGCATCCAACAGAAAAATAAATCCAAACTTTTCAACACTTACTTCCCCCCACCTTTATCTACTTGCTGTTTGATTAATTTTGACAAGTTAGGTCCACAACACTCGCATACTACTTCTGCACACTGTATGTTTCCAGCCTCCTCATAGTTCAAATTTTCAAGCTCTTCTACACCTTCCTACTCCATTCACAGCCTTCTCAACCTCCCTTCAGAATGCAGGGGAAGTATATGTCTTCCGCTAAAATCTTAGACAGCAGAGATCGACCGCAGTTCTGCCAGAATGTGCCTACATTTGCTCTACCTCTCTCCCTCCATCTGGTTCAGCCAAACACCTCCCATCCAGTCTCAAAGAGATCTTTTTCCTCTCCCCTTGAGTAAGTCCCTAGTGCTCCTTCAAACTGTTGCTCTTTTTACAATGAAGACAAACTTCATCTCATGAAGACAAAATTCCTTTTCCTTCACAATCAAACAGACCTAAGGAAGAAATATCAATTACAAATGACAGTTATCTGCTTTGTACCCATTGAAAATATTCATTAAATAAACAGAGAGTAATATGTAAGTATCTTGCACCATCACTGATTCCAGTACAGATTGAATCATTCAACTTAGACTCATATTTGAGCTGGAGAAGTTTTTGTTGTTTGTTTGTTTTTTCCCCGAGCATGCCTGAGACAACCACATAACAAGGAAAAACTACTGAAAACCACAGGTTTTTTTCTTCCTGAATTTCTAGTCAAAGGAATGCAATGATCGTCTTTGTTCATGGTAAAATACCTCTTAATTGGTTATGCCTGTTGCATAATAATACAACCTAACATGTTTTTACTACAAACTAAGCCTAAAGAGGATGACACACTTGCCTCTAGCTGTTTGCATGTTGATCTCAAACAATATATGCATGCAAATCCACTGTAGTTACCTCAAATATTTTGATCTGTTAACAGTGTTTATACTTCTACTGTCAACATTTATTTCTCCTTAAAAATCTTTCTTTTTAATCTAGAAATATTTCAATAGTGAAGAACAGAAATAGAAAAGGAAAATAACAAGGAAATATTAGAGGAGATTGATTAAATATTCATAAACTAGGAAATGTTAAATTTGAGGTTATTCATGCTGATCTTAATTCTAAACTCTCCTACAAGTTCCTGAGGTTTCCTTTAGCTCTATCTTAAATAATTTTTCACAACATTAGAGACACCACTTTTTAGGAAGACAAACATGTTGTATCTATAACTTATAGAGCAAATTGTCTATATCCAGCTTCCTGCCAGTCAAAAATACCAAAGAACACCTATGGTTCTTATGCTGAGCCAAGCTCACCACTAACATATCCCCTAAAACAACTATGAGGAAGACAGCTCCACTGCATAAATGAGCTTCATGTTACACGATTGCTAACCTTGATAGGAAAGAAAAAGTCTTGGAAGATAGTAGGGTTCCAGAATTGTAACATTAAAAGTGGTACAAATATATAAGAAATAAAATATTAGAGGATGTATTAAGTGTGTATGAAAATGTAGGCAAAAATAGCACCACCAATTTGAGAAACAAACAGTAGTTGAAAAGGACTGTAGAGCATTGGTCAGTTGTACATACAATTTTAGAGATATTGCAAGTAGTCTGCTGAACATAAAAAATGTGTGCACATAAACACTCGGATTTGCAATTAATTTATACTGGGACATTTGTAAAGTTATCTAAGCAGTAGCAGAAGCTGCATTCCTTCTGAGTTTAACACTCTGAATCCTCATTCTTTGCAAGAAAGCTGAGAAATGGTAAGGAAGACAAAAAATACCTGACGACTTCACAGTAAATTCTCAGCCAAACACTTGGAGACTTTGCTTGCTTGCTCGCTCTCAGTCCCCTGACCATTGTGTCTTACACACTCGTCAAGCACAAGCCTATTTCCCTGCCCCTCCTTTCTTTCAGCTACATGACACTGCTGTTACTTATCTGCAATTGCAGCTAAATCAGAGCTTGAGACAATGTGTCAAGTCGAATAGCCACAAAGACGACATAGGACTGAAGAAGTTATTCTGCAGACCTCCAAGAGTGAGAATGACTTTCATCTGTAAAGAAACTGTCTCATCCTCCCTCTATCTTAATAAATAAAACCGTATTTTTATTTATTTATTTATTTTTAATTTGGAATACATAAACACATGAAACATTTACTTTCTTTGGATTTAGTTTTATCAAACACTTAAATTTTACTTTAGCCAAGGACCCAGATTCAAAATGCATTTGCATTACCGTGAGAGACAAAAAATTATCCTAGCAGCAGCATATCTAACCCTAAACCAGGTTTTCCTGACGAACAAAGAAAGTTCTTATAGAATCATAGAATTAACAAGGTTGGAAAAGGCCACAGAGATCATCAAGTCCAACCTGTAACCTATTATCACCAACCTATTACCCAATATCANCCACTTTCCAGCCACTTAGTTCCCAACCAATAGCTCTCCACGGGGTTATTACGACCAAAGCGAAGAACCTGGCACTTGGACTTGTTAAACTTCATCTTCTTAGAATCAACCCATCTCTCCAGTTTGTCAAGGTCCCTCTGAAGGGCCCTCCTATCTTCTAACCGATCAACACTTGCTCCCAGTTTGGCATCATCTGTGAACTTCCTAATGGTGGGCTCAATTCCCACATCCATATCATCAATAAAGATATCGAACAGGACCGGGCCCAACACCGATCCCTGGGGGACACCACTAGTGACCGGCCGCCAACTGGATGTGGTACCATTCACCACCACTCTCTGGGCTCGGCCATCCAACCAGTTCCTAACCCAGCATAGAACGTTCCTGTCCAAGCCACGGGCTGAGAGCTTCTCCAGGAGTTTACTATGGGAGACAGTGTCAAAGGCCTTACTGAAGTCAAGGTATATTCATTCATCCACATTATCGCAGCAGCGGCATGTCTAACCCTAAACCAGGTCTTCCTGACAAACAAAGTTCTTCATCAGCCTGAGGCTGGATATTCCAATCTCACAGCACAGAAACACCCACAGAAATCAGACCTCTGCACAGCTACCGAATCAAGATTGAATCCTTAAAGAATGATCAAGGTCCAGCAGTAGAAACAAGCAACCAGCAAGAAACGAGCAGCAGAAAAACTCCACCAATATGTGGTGTCCATAAATCATATGGACAAGTATTTCAGTTGCTTTTCCCAAAACTCACCTCAGTGCCACCGCACTGCTCTACTCTGGGAATACACGCTGGGCCAGAGTCTGTGGGAGGCATGAGCTGGCCTTTTCCATGGTGACTCCATGAATTAAGCCTGGAAACAAGCCAGCTCACGTCTGAGTGTGGCATCAATCCATTTCCCTGCCTGACTTAAGTCAGGTAATGCTGAGGAGATGTTAAGGCTATCTCTACGGTGTATCTATATGGTGTCCAGCTCTATCAGCTGGACAGCGCCTGGGCTGTGCCCTACTCTGTAACTCAAGAGGAGTCTTCAAAGTCAAACACTATCTCCAGATTTCAATGGGTCTTGTGGGTGTTATAAAAAGAATCCAACAACAATAACCCAGAAAGATCCAACTTCCAAAAACTAAACCCTCAAACTCTTTATGGTCAGGTTTTTTAATTACATTTTCCACAGAAACACCAAAAATAAACCCTGCTGAGGTAGGGAGTAATTTGCTTATCGGACGAAGTAAATCAGATTCTGTCAGCAGACTCACTGCATCCAAGGAACTGTAACCAAATGAACGTACTCACATGGACTTCAAAGAAAGAAAAGTCTGGCTGGGAAGGGGTTGATGTTGTTCCCTCAGCCCTGACGGCCTGCCCCTGTATGTCCTGCACCAAAATGACAGACAAGGTGCCCTATGCTAGATCTGTTACCTAACTCAGATGGAAATACCTGTTGGAGGAGAGATTATAGAAGTCTTTGTTCTAGTGGAAGCACCACACACAGAGCAACAAGTGATACCAAGTCTCAAACTGGACTCCGAGACAACATTCACCTTCTTTTCTGCATGCTGATGCATTAACTTTTGAAGCCTAATTATGATCATTGAAATTTCAATATACTAACTCCACTATTGAACAACAAACTGAAACACATTATCAGGATGGATTTGTTTGGAGCCACCAAGGACACACACACTTAGCATGTCTCATTCCTTTGTTCCTTTCAGTGGGGCTGTTCCAGAACAAACACACAGTCAGAAAAATTTAAATAGTCTGGAGCAGCTGGATGCAATCTTGAGTCTTACTTAGGAGAGCAGTGTTCAAAAACGTGTCCAAAAGTCAACCAAAACCTGTGTTCTCAGGTCTAGACTCAGAGGGGGAATTCACATGACTGCTGAGGAGCTGTCAGTGGTGGGTCTGTAGGAACTGGCAGAGAGGAGCAGAGAGGAGAGGGTGACTTTCCCAGTGGTTACGGCAAGTCAGACAGTGGCTCGGTTTTATTACCCGGGAAATGTTACAAATCTCAGCAGTGAGGGGTCAACTAAAAGGAATCTTACAATGACAAATGACATCAGCATAATAAACAGTATTACCTTCTGTTCCTAAAGAGATAGAGTTTATGTTGGCTGGAATCATTTTAGAAACATCTCATGCAGAACGTATTACAAGAGAATTTTCTATTGTCCCCTTGACTAGCTTTCAGTGAACCTGGGGGAATCTAGCGGGAACAGTTGTTTTCTCGCAACTAGCCAGTGCCTTCGTCAATCTGATGAGCAGGTTTAGCTCTTGAGCTGTTAATGGCTTTTAGTTGCAAATCCAAGAAACGTGCAACAGGGCAGGAGAGAGGGAGGTAACAAAGATCAATAAAGATCCAAAACTCAGGATGTATTTCTATTTAAATGCTTTCTGGATAGATGCTCCCCCCAAATTTAACGGAGGAGGTAAAAAAGATTTTAGCAAAGCTACTTTAACCTCCAGCTTTTCACAGGACATATGTAGGGTATATACTAGTTAGTATATTTAATTGATATAGGAAATGTTTTGCTAGCATTAGCTACACAGAGCCTTCTTAAAATGAATAAGCGCACTTAGTCCCTTTGACTGAACTCTGTTCTCAGTTAGTCTTGTCTGAGGCTTGACTAATGTCACTCAATTTAATGGAGTTATTTACAACATACTATTATATTTCAGACACTAAGAAATACTAGTAAGAATTAATTAACTTAATTCAAAACTCATAAAAAGACAGTAACTTCTGCATTTCTTTATAAACATATAGTGAAAGTATACAGAATAATGTATTGCTAATGAGTTAACATTAATAATTAACATTTAACAATTAACAATAATTAACATTAATAATGTATGGCTAATGAATTAGTATAGCTAATGAATTAATAAACAGTGTAAAAAGAAGCAATAAAACTGAAAATGAAACAGACCTCCAGTGCTTTAGATAAAAATTGATTTATAATTTAATCAGATTTAATATTTGTTTTACAGAAAAATAGCACTCTCAGAATCTCTACCATCTCTCTGAACAAGATAAATTTCTGAGAATAAGACAGTCTCTTAGCATAAGACATAAAATCTCTTCAGGTTAATTTACTGTTCTTTTCAGCAAAGGCAACCCCATAATCTTATTATTTGGGTTTCTTAGTAAACAGATTAGATCCACAGATGCACCTACTGTGTTACATATGCATGGGACAACCGCTGGCATATTGCTGTAACAGTGCTGAAGCACACATTTCCCTACCAGTTAAACAATCTTTCCTGAAATAAACACATCTTTTCTGTTATCACAAGCTATAAAGTAGTTCAAGAGCCCTGAAATGATCTTTTCATTAGTTTGAGATGCTTAAGCATCCCAGTACTGAAATGTCCCACATAAGCCTTATGAGACAGGAAGAGCATAAATCCTGCTCTGCCATTGCCTTAATGAGAATGCCTAATAAAAATGTAAACTAATTCTCTTGGCTGCCACTATCCTGTCTCTTGAATGAAATCTTCCTTTTCACCCTCATGTATTTATATAACCTTACAGCTACAAGATCAGTATTCCTTTTTCAGATTACTCACCCAATGCCACAAGCTGGCACTAGTTTCTTAACTTCTCTCAATTCTTTTTTTTTTTTTTCTTTTTTTTTTCCTTGCCTGAGACCAGACAGGATCACCCAGTCAGTTAGCAGATCCATCCTCTTCAGGTCAATACTGTAATAGCCTCACCAGAGCCCATCCTCTGTCAACAAAGCAATCACAAACCCCTTAGCTTAGAACACTTCCTTGTTGAAGTTATACTTTAGTAATTATCTATTTGATTATAAACATTTATGTGCTTTAAAAGTCAAATACACATTAAATATGCTTTAAACCGTGTTTTCCTCTCTCTCTCTGTAAATTCCTCCTTGCCCTTCTAATTAAAACAAACACAGACGGTGCTTCTCCTGCAGTTATTTGTCACTGTTATTAGCTCGGTGGACACTTCTGTCCCGTTCTACTTACACAGGGGTCCTTGCTCAGCCCTTTTTTCCCTGCGTCCTCAGGGTCTCTTTTGGGAAGTGAGTGCTTCAGGCGGGCAACAACCTGATTGTCTGGCAGCAAGAAGAGAGTGGAGACTGCAGCTCATTTTCATGCCTGAGCTGGAAGCCAGCCAAGAATCCCAGCAGAACCTCTGGACAACCTGAAAAGCTATGAAGGCAAAAATAATCCAGAAGCCTCCAGCTAAAAGCTAGGGGCTACAAGAGAGATCTCAGGAACCCTGGGATGATGCAGAAAAGTGCATTGTCTGGAGAATAGGTGAGGAATCGAGTTGAAGCATGGGCCATTCTCAGACACAGCAGCTATTGCAGCTAACCACAGAGCAGAGCCAGCACCAGCCTGCTTTTACCACCGCCCAGCCAAAACAAGGATCACAAGACATGTTTCAAGGCAACGAGGTACCACAGTAGAAGCTGCCAGAAAGAATATGTGAAAGATGAGACTGTTGGAGAGGTAGGCTGCCTTTGCCCATAGAAAGCTGGAAACTGAAGCATGCTCATTTGGTCCTGATCGGCCGTTGAAATAGATGTCAAGCCTTCTGCTAAGGAAGTGTTCCTCCAAGCTGACTCCTGAAAGCACATATCTTGCCAGGCACCAAACAAGGAGAAGGTTGCAAATCTGCTCTTCCTTTCCACAGTAGCCTGCTGCTCTCATAGCATGGTTAGCAGGTGAAAAGAAGCACTTGGGCCCCAGCTAGCCCAAGGTACTCCCAGGGGGCACAGCTGGACAAACTGGTCTTTTAGGTGTGCTTCTCCACACTCTTGCTGGGTGCCCTCCCTCCTACCGCCCAGCGTTTACCAAATCACAGCTTTGGAATGGACTGGCAGACACCCAAGCTTGCTCCTGGCTCTCCCAGGTACATGCTCACTGCCAAGGAGATGTACTTTCCCTGGAAACAGCAATCCTCACCCTCCTTGTCTCACATCCAACAGGGTGAGAGAGTGTCTCCTTGGCCAGAAAGCAGGCTTCCAGGCAGAGAAGATGCTCAGGAGCAGAGCATCCATGAACATCAAGAGAAAGAGGAACTAAACATTACTACTCGTTTGTGGGTTTATACAGCAGGAACAAGACCACTTAGGAGACAGCTTCCAGCTCATTTGTTTATTATAAGATGCCTAATGCATAATTAGGCAGAGAGCCTTGCCCTTCAAAGTCTCTCTTCTTTCAGCCTGTGCTCTAACCTTTTGATGAAAAACAGACAGAAGAAAGGAACTGTGTGTATTTTGTATACGTAATATAAGCAGGGCTGGTGGCACGCTGATACTTCCTAGTCTCCAAGGAGAGGATAACAGCTGTCTTGCTGCTTCAACCTCCTGCTCCTGAGTTGATTCATGCAGCGTCTGAATAAAATGAAGCTGCATCACAGTACCTCTGAGCTGGGGGACAGGCAGAGGAGAGCTTCTTGTGCAAGCCTCATTATGCAGCCCTACAGACAGACCATCCCACACCAACCACACTGTCCTCACACAAATCATGAGTATTTCCTCCCAGCAAGCTCCAGTTGAACTTTGTTTTTTTCTACTGCTTTGTTTTTATGCAAAAAAAAAAAAAAGGGCATTTTTATTTTTACTTCAATATTGCTATTTTCCTGAATCACCAGAAGATACAAGGCAAGGGAAGAGCTTCTTCTGAGAAACACTCTGTTGGTCTTCCCTCCCTGGGCTGCTCCTGTTGTCTTCTCTGCGCAAGTGCAGGACATGGAGGGGGGTCTCTCTCAGGGACACCATCCATCTTTCCTTGGTTGCATTGGTCTCTGGTGTATTCATGCAGCTCCTCACAGGATCCAGTGATGTTTCTGTACTGAGCAGGCAGCCTTTGAGATCAAGTGAAGCCAGTTTGTTTTCCCTTACGGTGTTCACCCCTCTGTGAAGCTCTGCCTTTTGGCAGGCTCCGCAGCATGTATTGTCAGGCCAGGCAGCCCACCTGCGCTTCGAGCTCCTCATCATCCTCCCAGCAGCACAGCAAGGAGAGCTCGCCGCTGCCATCAGCACCTCAGCCCCACTCTGCCTTTCCTAATGCTGGCAGCCACAGACTCCAGCTCATGCAGACAGCAGCTCCCAGAGGAGACAGCAAATTGAGATAGACCCTCTGGCAGCTGCCTGCAAGCCTGGTCTAAACTTTTAAAATACACACACGATTCCGCGTAAGAGCTCACTGATGCCATGGTGCCCCTCACCACAGCCCTGCCTGCACAATGGCTGAGACCTTTCTGAGCTTCCAGCACTTAACATGACTTTCTTCAATGTTCACAGAGCAGACCCCACAAATGTCATCCAAACTGTTTTGCCCTGAAACAATGGAAGTGGGATGAAATCACCTGCCATCTCATAAAAGGTGTGTTTCAGGCACTGAGGGCAAGATGAAATGTTTGGGTTTTGTCATTGCAACTGATTTAAAACAGAGAAATTCACATGCCTGGCAGTGAGGAAAGACATCATCAGATCCTCTTTAGATGATGTCCTGCAGTGCTGACATTACACTGGGCAGCTCAGCTCTGCAGAGAGGAAAACAGCTTCTGCAGTGATGGCAGCCACTTGTAACACTGGTCCTCAAACCCGCTTCTCACAATCACTAAAAGCTACATTTGGCATATTTCCCACCCTCCCCAAAACACCATAGTTAAATAGTTGAGGGTTTTCTTTTTGCAAAAAGTTGTGAATTAAAATAAACGCACAAAGTTCCTTTTGAAAATGAGAACTTAATCCCGATTCCAGCCATCACCCAACTGCTACAGGTATAGCACTGTTCCACAGCCAGGCCAGGCGGCTCAGCCATGGACAAGCAAACAGACACATAGAGAGAGGCTGCCACCTCCAGACACTGCCCATTCCCTCCCGGTGCCTGAAAGGGACTGATCTCCTGGGCTGAAGCACCCTAAGGCTCATCTCCTGTCACTACGGATATTCAGACACCGCCTATTCAAACAGGAGCTGCCAAAGGGAGTGAATGAAGAGGATCTGCAGCAGCAGTTGCTAGGGGTTATAAACTGCTCTGGCAAAAGAAGAGGACAGCTTGAAAAGACACTGACTCCAGATGTGACTCTTGATTCCAACATCCACCCAGATTATAGCCCAAAGCCCTTGCAGGGTCCTGCTCCCCCTCTTCAAGTCATTGTCCATTTCTGTGCACTGCTATCGAATTCAAGAGCTGCAAATCAAGCAGGAGAAAAGGGGTTTTGAGATCTATGACAGCTTCATCTGGCTTACACCTGCATTTCTGGCATATGTGCAAAGTGCATCCAGATCATACTTTCTTTTCCATAGGTAGGGAACACAGGAACTGTCTGCATTTTGTCGGAAATGTACTTAACTTCTACCAAGGACCAAGATCCCCTGTAAGACACTCTGAAAGGGGTAAGTGCTACCTCCCTATGTGGGGTAACAGCCTGAGCTCTATTTCTGAATTATGTCTGACCCAGAGGTCATCAAGACAAGCCATCCAGTCCTCCTCTTCAACCAAGCAGAACCATTAGCTATAGTGGGTAAACTCTTCACAGCAAAACCTGTTCTGAAAGGGTTTTTTGTTTTAGAGTTAGCACAACAGGGTCCCTTGACAAGCATGTCATGAGGGGAAAAAAAAAAGATGGCATTTGAAGTGTTGAGGAGGCCTGTTACAAATGGACAGTGCAAATCAACAGGAGCCTTTCAGCCCCCTTACTTACTGGGTTGCCCACCCTTCTCCCACATGTAAGCCCAGAGACACTCCTGCCCTGAGCATTTTTACACCCTTCAGCACTTAATGATGACAAAAGAAGGTGCAGTTTACACTTACTTTTACAGCTCCATTAAAAGGTGACCTGCAAATAAAAAAAAAAATCAAGCACATTTAGTATTATGTGCTGAATACCCCCAAATAAACAGGATTAGATGAGCATTCAGCCCTCATGTAAAAATTAGGTGAAAAACTGGCACTGAATGTGTACTTTGATTTTAAGCTCATGCAACATTGGCCTTCCTAACAGCAATGCAGTGAGCAGTTCCTGACAACTACTGGCTTTGTGTTTCCACCACTTGCTGCTTGAGGACGGCGTACTGGGATGGAGGTGTGGAAGAAATATTATTCCTTAGAATGGGATATTCCTGAAACCACCACAAGAGAGCTGGCAAAGGTGAGGGGACAGCAGGCAGGTCGCACTTCCCCTGCCTTCTCTCTCCTCACCCTGCTCAGACACCAGAGGTTACGCTTTCCGAGTACGCTGACCTGATGCTGGGCTAAACCCTATGTGGAGCCACTGGTCGATCAGATATCTTGAAGATGAAGCTTTGAGATCTGTTAAAAATATCAGTGGTTCATTGCACTGCTAGAGGTAGAGCTTTCTCCTGTGAAATACTGAATGCAGTATCTATTTCTGACTACAGTTTACCATGCTGCTTTCCCCTCTTCCTCCTGTGTTCAGCCCCACTTAACTGACTCCTCTCCCTCAGACCAGCTCAGGAAAGCATTTCTGCATCTGCTTAAAAACCATTGACTTCAACGGGAGATAAGCACAAGCTTCAGTACTTTACTGACTGGGGTGTTTAAATGGATGTAGACCTCTCTCACCAGTTGCTCTTTTGTACCAAATTTTGTACCCTTATTATCAGTGACCCTGTAGAAAGAGATGAAAAATTAGCCTGTAAGTGATTTGATTATTTCATAGCTCCTCCAATTCATTCTGACTTAAGAACATATGGACATGTGAAAGGAGATTAAGGGTTTTTCTGTCATGGTATTCTTATATCACTGCCCTGGCACACAAGAGGAGGCTGTTAAGCATCATGCTGCAGTTTCCAAACAACCCTGCTCTCCCCTCTGTCCTTATTTGCTATTTCTCTAAAGTGAAGCTTCACAAGATGTGACATTAACCTAAAGAAATACACTGCAGTAGTGTTCAAATAAGGTCTAGCACCTAGTTTCGAATCTCTTAAGTAAAGAGTAGCTTTGGTGACCTACTGTCATCAAAATACATTCTGGTACACGCCTATCCTTTAATTTGGCTTCTTTATTATTCATTCTTTTGTGAAATCTGATACTGCTTTATAGGTGTCCAAGCTGTTCATGTATATCAGTGACATTATATTACAACTAAAACTCTACTACAAAACCTTTAAAAATACTGTTTAGTGAATACAAGCATTAGAGCAACCAGAGGTGTGCATACTCTTTACATCTAAATGCACAATTTCAGGCAAATTGATTCACATCAGCAAGAACCATTATCTAAGCTAAGAAACTAAATAAGCGAGTTACGCCCATTCCTGCCAACAACAATTCTTCAGGTTTTGCTAGATTTTAAAAGACATCTGGGATGCATTAAGAAAGGATTTAAAAGTAACAATAATTTTAAGCTGGAGGTCTTTTAAATTAAAAGTGCTGGTCAACCAAGAAAAGGGACTAGGTTATGCCAAATTCACACTTACATTTTAGAAGAGGCAGATGATGGCGTTGACCTGAAAGCACTTGATAAAAGCTGCTCAGATTCATCATTTCTCTTTACCATCCTCCCTGAATAAACCCACCTATTTGATGTCTTTCTGCTTTCACCTAAATACACTGCTGACATGGAAAGCAGATTTCTTCTTGCCTTGCCTGGGAAAAAGCATGCCAGAGAGCAGTGTGCAGGCATGGTTGTGCCCCACATGCAGGCACAGTGGTGTCACACCAGTGCTGCAGCCAGCAGCATGACTGACCACTAACAAAAGAGAGGAAGCCAGTCAGAAAAAAAAACCCAACATGGTGTCTAAGCCACAAAATAAACAAACAATAAAACCCCCAAACAACAGTTCCGTAGACTTCACATTGCCTGCAATAACAGTGGACATCATACTTTTAAAAAATACACCATCCCAGGAGCTTTCCATAAACTAATACCTGTGTGGCTTTTTGTTGCTGTGTGTTTGATCTAGTATCCTCCAAGTAGCCCTTCCACTAATATTTCAGCATACAATTAAAAGAGACTAACTGTGTATAGAGAGAACCATGCATGAAACAGCAGCATGGGGTCTGGCTGAGCCTCAGTTCCTCAACGAGTGACTTCAAGAAGTTTTCTAGCAACCCAGGAAAGAGAGCAGAACCACAGCATAAACTATAGCAGACTTCTTGTCTTTGAGCTATACATACAGAAGTGACACTTAAATGAGATGCCCTCTCTTGAACAATTAGAAGCATGATACAAAAGGGGAAAAAACCCTAAGACATACACAATGGAAGATTATATATTTTTTAATTACTCTATCAATTTCCATTAATTTGAGCTATTTTCAAACTAGCAGTCAACTTGTTAGACTACTAGGCAACGCCATCTAGTGATGCTAGTCGAAAAAATTCACGTTCCATCCTTTATTACAATAGGATATAAAATTCTTGTTAGTGGAACCGCAGTTTCAAGAGGTGCAAATGTTCAGCACCTAGGAGCATTTTCAACCCGCAGCATTAATTTAGCCAAAAAATTCTGAACCATTTTATTTACCCTGAGGTAATTTACAGAACTGACAATACAGAAAGTGACATGGGTTAATCACATCAGAGTTTAAACATGTTCACCATGTAGTCTTGAAATGATACAGGGATGCAGTGCAAAGCTCCGTAAATTACCTTCCAGTTTGGGGAATAGCTACAGAAAGTATTTGTTTGAGAAAACAGTTTACCTCATTTTTGAAGATTTCTGTGGGTGTGTATTAAATTCCTGCTTGAAAAATTTTACCCCAGTCTTACAGTCTCAAGGGGACAAAAAATGCTGTGCAGGTTTAAACTCTTCTTCCAGAGGTTGAACCACTCACTCAGTCATATGCTGGCGTTAGCTGCTAGTTGTAATTAGCTCCTGGTGGAAATTGCCAGCAGATGCAACTCAAAGTTTAAATCAATTGGCTCTGCTTCCTCCTTACATGAAAATTGGCATTTCAGGGTTGCATTCCAGTGTGATGGATCTAAGAAACCAAAGCCAATTTGACAAGAAAGGGAAGTGTCCCTTTTCATGGCCTGCTTTAACCCTGCGCACGCTGCATGTTCCTGGAGAGGAAGTCTCCTTTTCCCTTCTTTTTCTTATTTTTGAATCCCCCCAAAAAGCAACTACAAATATACAACAAATATTCCACCAGACAAAAAAAAAGCCAGTGTTCAGCCCCAATTATTTTCACTTCACAGCGCTGAAGATGGAAGAGGGAGGGACAAGATGCAAAAAGTCAGAAACCGAGAATAAAGGCAACATGTGAAACAAGACTTGCAAGTGTAAGCAGAGCCTGGTACATGTGAAGCCAAGCAAACCCCTGAAGGACCAGCATGACAGCTGGTTCACCCTCACCCCAAAAGCCATGGGCTCGTGGAAGCTCTGCATGCTGGTTGGACAATATTGTACCTTTCAATAGTACCACAGCAACTGTCGCACAGGTACCTGCTCTTACCCTGCACTGCGGCACCCCCTGCTTTCCCCCCGTTTTCTGTGTTTCATCAATATTCCAGTATTTCAACATTCAGGGCTTCATCAGCCTGTAGTGGTGTATGGACTGCGCACTCTTGTGACCTGTCCTGATCATGTCATCCTTCATATAAACTCTGTCAAGCAGATAATTAATGTTCAGCCATGATGAGTAAGCGACATGATTGCTTTGCCAGGGCTGGCCTTTGTGTAACACTTGCTGAGATTTAACTTCCTTGTATCTAACTCCTGGGGCTACCTGAAGATCTCAAATGGTGAAGAAACACTTCCCCAAGGCCACCGTTAATTTGCTATGAACACGCCTAATACGTGACCGATCATTTTCAATGAGATGGCATCTACAGCTGGGTGTTGTAACTCCTCTTCAGCAATAACAACTTAAATCATGTAAACATCTACATCAGGACTACCTAAAGTCTCCATGTCATTGGTAAGATGTAGACAGTAAGGATTTCTGTCAGGCTACCTTTCAGCACTCACTTTATCTGTACACTACAAAACTTAATCGATGAAGTCTTCGAAGTCACTAGAAAATAACACGATTTGAGATATATCAGAAACTCACATGCAAAATCTACTAAATGCAGCACTTGCCTGAAAGCTTAATGGAACAGGGAAGAGTTTAGTCAAGCAGAAACTCAAGCATGGCCTTTTTTTGACACTAGATAGACTGGTCACATAGTTCAAGTACTGGAATTATGGAGATTCTGCTACAACAAAGGGGTGATAGTGACTATTTTGATGCAATTCCTACAAAGACACACAGTGACAGCACAGCAGAACTGCCACAACCACTCACAGTCCAGCTGTCCCATACATGCACAACTCTCTCCTAAACATCTTTTAATACCCACTTTGCAACCCTACTTAAACAGGCCAGCCTTCTGAAAAAGGTCTATGAGAGGGTTATTTACCAGAACTTTTCCAGCAGATGAACCAGAAAAACCACACATACACATGTTTGAGGATATTACTCACGCATAATATTACGCTTTTCAGAAAGCAGATTTATGAGCACTCTAACAACTCTACGTCCTTTTAAAAATGCCCATTTTAACATCAGACCTCTTCCAGCATGCTAGATGGCTCTAGCTAGATGGGATCTCTTCCTCTCCAATTAAGAAGAAAAAAAATTCTGTAGATCTGATCCTGCCTATAGGCTATCTTTTTCTTTCCCTTTTAAAAAGCCAACACTTACTACTTAATTACAAATACGGTATTTTGCACAAAAACAGGATCCTTCTTAAGCTCTGTGTTCCCCTAGCCTAAAATTGCAAAGCTGTTTCCCAAGACTTGGATCGTGTCTTTCTTGTTAAACAGCTATTCTTCTTATTAAACAAGCAATAGAACAAGTCCTGATTTCTTCTTTAGGCAGTGGAAAAGCAAAGTTTCTGCCAAACAATCTACATAGCCAAGAATGTTAGCTAATGTACATTCATTGCTTTCGAGGCTAAAGCAGTTTGAGATACAAATCTCACCCAGCAGCTGAGACTCCAACACATACGCTCTTCAGAAAGTGAGCAAGGGATTAATAGCTGCACAAAGAGGAGTCTGGTAAACTGGATTCATACTTACTCCAAGGCTTCCTTGCACCTTTAAGCACTGTGGAGTGCTTAGCCCTCTAATATACTGGTTTTACACCATGTGGTTCTATCCCTCAGATGGTGTGGGGCTGTTGGACACAAATCAGTAGTTCGGCTCTGCCACATGAGGCATTAAGTCTTTCCTGATAGAAAGCAGGTGCTGCGTACAGAGTCTGCATCATTCTCTGTCTTGCTAAGATACCATTCACTCAAACCTCAATGTCATCTTCACCCGAAGTATCTGTCTGAGCAGAAATACAGCCCATAGGCTTTGCTAGTCCCATTGAGATCTCAGCTTGGTTTCTGTGTGCTTGCTCTTTTCTAAAGGGCAGAGCAAAGAGGGTATTTGGCTTTAAAACTGCCTTGGAAACTACAAATGAAAAATTACATGAAAAGTGTACAGCTTTAATTACATCTCTCAAGGGGACGAGACAGCATTTTAGTGTCCCCATCTTGTCTTCTCTCTGCCCTGAAAATTCATGAGACGATCGTAGGTACAAATGCTCGTATTTGAAGGGGAAGAAAATGACCTACATTACATCCTCAGCAGATCATGCAAACAACAGGACTTAAAGTCTCACAGAATTAGTTTACAGTTGAAACATTTTCAAAATATTGTTTTAGCTGGGTATAATAGACCACCATAAGATGTGACACACAGCAAACACAGGGCTGCAATTAAACAGCTGGCAAACAGCCAGCAAGAGATAAAGGCCCAGGCTGTCACTTGCTAGACAATATATATAGCTATTTTGGCAGCCCAAACCAAATGTGATAATTGAGCCATGACACATTAAAAAGGCACACAATTTCCACGGAAAGAGTTCCTGAGCACTAAACAGGGAGCATCTATAGTGTGCTTACAGCAAACTAAGATTTAGGAGCAGTAATGAGATCGTACTGATTACAATTCAGCGGTGCAAAGCCAACCTGGTTTAATGCACTGCACCACTGCAGGTAGTTAAGACACAGCCAGACACAAAAACATGTCTGAATACCACAAAGTCTGTCACTACTAGAAACAACAGAAATCTGAGGAGTGTGTGGCACTGTCTTCAATTCTTTCTCTGTGTATTTTTAATATTAATAAGGATTTTATACAGTAGCATTCTTATCTCCAGAAATTACCCAGTGCACTCGATTTGACTTCCAACACTGGGAAAAACCCCCAATCTATATAATCCAGTTTTAAAATAAAATATATATAGTAATACATGTAGAGTAAGTAGCTCTTCAGAACCACACTTTTGCTGTAAAGAAAAATGACTGTTTTGTTGAAGACATCAAGAACCTTAACACTGACAGCAAAAGCTGTTCGGAAGACAAAGTCCAGGAGCTTTTCTAGTGTTTCACTGCATGTTTTATTAAATAACCCAAGGACACAACAAATGAACAAATGTACCAAATGAAGACACAGTTTTAAGTTAACACCCAACAGCTATATAAAGCCTCCTATAAATGCACTCCATCAAATTAACATGCTGACATCAATTGCTTTTCCTTCTCGAGTAAAGGACTTGAAAGCCTATACATTGTCAGCCCCCAGTCCATTCATTCACTAACCTCCCACAAAGTGTAGGTACTTTATGATCTAAAATTACGCTTATATAAGAGAAGCTAAATTTAGGCTCTGTAATAGGAAAATCCCTGTGAAGACTTTACTTCCTAATCTTATTCTAAACTTAACCACATTAAAGATGTATTCAAATAAATTGCATGTGTATCCTCCCTAACCAAAAGCTGCAGTATATGAGGAGATCTTAAAAAAATTATAAGAATCCACTTTTAGGCCCACTAGTGCCAGTGATATCAAGAAGACAGTTGTACAGCTCTTCATAACATCGATACAAATGAAACAGAACTGAGCTCAGTGATATTGGCAAAACTTTTGAAAATGATCCGCTGCACTAAGCTTCAAAGAAAAGGGGGAAAATGCAGAGACATTAAGGGGTTCTTCCAATGTAACCTGACTTCTTATCTCAAATAAAAATATCAAGGTGCTCTACACCATGCAGATTTCCCCAAAACAAATCCTTTACCCACCTCAAGCTCAAGCACCAAGCACACACTTCATTCTAACAACCTGAGCAAAACGGCATTGCCATACTGGACCAAAAGGAAGAATCAGCATCAATACTTGGCTTCATACTAAAAACAGTGCAAGAAATGGTAATAATTACATAATCTACTCCTACAAAATTATCTTTAATGGTTGTGACAGTAACTTCATTAAGTGTCAGTAAAGGAAATGACAAAAGCTTAAGGATGAGGTAAGAACATGCAGTTTGGGCGGCTTCCTCAGGAGATACATCAAATATGTTACTTCTGTCTGAGGAACAGTGGACTCCTGAGGGTAGCTGTTATGCAGCCCCAAAAAGAAAAATGAAACCATGACACTAAGTTTTCTGACCCCTACATTAAAAGCAGTGTGAGAGGACAGTGGCAAGAATAAATCAGTTGATCTTAATCTGAAAATGTCATACTTTTGCATGTGTAAATGGCATATTATAATAGAGAAATATATTAAAGAATATAGACTTTCTTCTTTTTTTGTCTGAAATACTGCAGCAGACACACAGACATATTATTCCAAGTGATATTCAGTGGCAGTTGAAACAGGGCCAATTCAAACTCCCTTCAGAAAAGCATTTAAACACACTAGTTTTCCTGAAAAGGGTGAGAAAGTTATGGTGTGATTTTTTGACTCAGAGCCACAAAAACAGAGGAGCAGTAATTAAAAGGTTAATTAAAACAAAAGAGGAATGAAGATAAGTAAGTCATAGTTAATTACCAGCTTATACACTTGCCCCTTGCCCAAACATCCTATGAAGTCTCAGTAAAAAAGTAATTTTTTTAATGGATTTTATATTCCAGCCTGATTGTGAGCAGCTAGCTATGAAAAGAGCTCTCATGAAATTACTTGTCATCCAAAACCTAAATTTTCATCCAGATTACGGGTAAATATGATGGAAAACTATTTTAGGACAAGAAACAAACAAATATAAGTAAGTAGCTTTATCATACGAGAACATTTGAGGACCAGGAATAAAACTGTGCCAGGCAGAAAAGTAAAGACTAATACAGATCATGAGGAATACTACAACTATGTAGCTTATTTACACCTACCAAAGAATCAAGGAGTGTTTTGTGTTATGACTACGTTAACTCCATTCAAACTTTGGACACTAGTAATCTGCTGTAATTGCAAAAGAAACTTTGTCTGAAAACTCAAGGAATTATAGGTAAAAGTTTTTAATCGTCTGCTGCAGAGAGTAGTAGCTGTGAAAAGGTGTGTCCTAGTATAATGCAGAGCACTAATCCTCCCCACAAAGCAGAATACCCTAGAGTAGATAATAACATTCTCTGAAAAGTAAATCCTCTCTTATTTATACTCTGGCACTGTTTCCTGATGTTTACATTTATTCAACAAGCCAAAAAATTACTCAGACTTATTTTTTCTGTATATTTCACATTTAGAACAGCAAAGCTCTGAGCACCTGGACCATAATTAAATCTATAATTCATCCAGCAGCATGAAGAATAATACACAAATAAATTAACTCCACCTGCCAGAAGAATTAATAATACTGGGAACAACTTATTGTAGATACCAAAAACGAGAACAGAAAGGTTTTACAGTAAAGCTTCTGTCTTTCAAACGCCACTTAGAAAATCTTTCTCCCCAAATTCCTATTCCAGTGGCGACCCAGACTTCAACACTAAAACTTTAGAGGCTATGAAAAAAAATCAGAGAAACTACTGATAGGTTGGGGGGAGATGGGGGGGTGGGAGGATACCTGCTAGCGCAGTCATTTTGAGCCACGCTACAAGCAGATCACTGTTACAATTAGCACACTGGGCCAAAACTGTTCGTGGCCAGAAGGAAGAGGTACCCTTGGCTGGCACGGTGCTGCTGACTCTGGAGCAGAGCTAGGATGCCCCAGAAACGTGCTAGCTCCTCATGGAAGGTTCAGCCTCTTGGGACCACATCCAGTATCCAAGATACTGCAGTTTATATATCCACTCTAGGGCAGGAGAACACAGAGGTGTGCTTCTCTGTCCTGTTTCATGCTGTTTCTCTGTCCTGTTCTGCATACAGACCAGATAAAAGCCAGGGTCTGACATTCACCTAGCTTAGAGTTTGTAGTTGTACACTTCAGCAGTGCCAGGATGACTCATGGTGCTTTGCACTTGCCAGCTGATTTTGTACCAAACAGAGATGCTGCATATGGAAACCACAAGCAGTTGCAGCACAGCATCTCACAGAGGCTGCTCATCACGCACTCATTGCTAATAACATCTGCTGCAAAACCAACCAGAATGGACCCCTCGGTTTTGTGATCAGTGCCCAACTTCACAAAAAGATCAACAGAATTACTTTCAGATATGGCATTTAGTGCACTTCACGGACTGCTCGCTACACAATTTAGTGTTGCCTTTCCTTTTTTTAACTTCAGTCTTCAACACTCAGTGGCTCTTTCAAAGTTAACAAACCTGGAGCACTTCTGGGCATAAACAGATTTGGACCAAGACCTGGGGCAATATGGTGTCCTGTTCTTCAAGCACTTTCAAGAAGCAGAAAGCCAAAGCAGTATTTCTATTGGTGCAGCAGTACCTTTCAGTCAGCACTCTTTCCTTCCCACCTCCTGAAAATAGCTGCTATCACACTGTGTGTGTCATCTTTACTGGAAAGCTGTCCCGTCTGGACAGAGGATTTTAGAGGGGAGGTATCCAGCTTATCTCAGGTGTAGGAAGAGGTACGCTCACTGTCACTCCTGCCTCCTTACCCCCACGCTTGAAAACAGAGTGGAAGCACAACTGAGTTTGACAACCCAGATAAGAGATTTTATTTGTATTTACTCCTCAAAGGTTGGAATTTGTATACAGGAGTAAAGAAAAACTAAGCACACCAAATTTACATTTGTCAGAAAATAAAGCAGTTACCAAAACCACTCTTGCAGTCCTGCCTGAGTGAAAAGTAGGCAGTGGCCATGTACAGCACAAGTATCAAGCACAGCCTGCTTCTCAGCTAACACCACAGAGCAGCACACAGAGCAATTTGGAGGCAATATAAATGGGTTAAACAGCATCAAGCAGGATAAGGAGTCAAATTCATTCACGGAATGGTACAATCCTGCATTTAAGCAACCTGCAGAAGGTACAGGGGAATGACCTGCCAACACACAGCCCTACCACCCCGCTGGTACTCAGGGTTTTTCAGTCAGCAGCGCTGCACCAGGGAGCTCAACAATGTGATGTGCCCATAGCCATACAAACTGAGCAGCAAAGAAATCCAGAAAGCTGGGTCCCAAGTTCAAAGATTTGTTTTCCCGGTGTTACATATAGCCTAGGTATTTGCAAGGGCAGATTATTTTTGTCTGATGATTTCTAAATCATCCAAATCAAGCAAAGCTTTGTGTGCCTCAGACTACAGAACTCCACCTCTTGCTTAAATGAGATAAGAACCCAGGAAATTCAAAATTTTCTAATAAAATCTAAGTATGAGAGTTAAAAAAGTCAACCTAACAGAAGCACCCAGCTGACCCATTCCACAACCCCCTTTGTCTAACTCAATCCTTCACGCGCTGCAACTTTTCTCATCAAGTGCCAATCCAGATATGAGCATACGAGGTACACAATTAACCTCTTTTCATACAAAGCAGAAGGTGCCACCATGCAGATTTAACAAAGAAAAATTTACATCTGCTTCTCCAACATTTGAATCAGGCTGAAGCACAGTGACAGACCTGGCCACAGAGATCAGGATGTGGCTGGTGCAGGGCACAACACCAGAGCACCCATCACCTGAAACAAAGCACTGGGCCAGAACAACTCCAGAACCCAACCATATGAATTTGCTGTGACCACCAATTCCCCTTACGAAAGGGATAGAAAGAAACTTTAAGGAGAATCTGGAAACACTTGGTAACTACATTGACAAGCCAACAGTAATGGGACTTCTCATCAGTTGTATCTTAGGGGATAGAAGGCTAAAGGTGAAGATGAGCTAATGCAGAAGGAACCTCTTCTATCTCTCCAGCCAACAACTGTCTAACGGAAAGTGTCTAAAGTAGCAACCCTTTTAACAGAAAAAACATCACAACAACTTTGGGACTTTGTTCTTTTTTTCCCTGAACACTGTAATATATTTTTAAAGAATCTACTACTGAAAACAGCTTTACATATTTGGTAGCTACAGCTTCAGTGTTATAAATTCATGGATCCACAGAACAAGCTCATAATATCTCACAGGTGCTTCTATACCTTGGCATCAACCGACAGAACCAGTCGTTCCTTTTCACTTCCATTAAAACACCACAGAGAATAATAAGGATCATCATTGAACAATGCCAGGTCGAATTTAATTTTTTAGACCTTCAGCAAGAATTATTCCCAGCTTTAGTTAGACACTGTATGTAAAGCATAGGAAAATCACACAAAGGACAAGTGCAATTCACAGAAAATAAGTTCCAAGTTCTTTCTGCCCAGATCAGAGTTATCAAAGTCTAACTGAAGGCATACTCTTAGAAAGTTTGCTTTCTGTAGGAAAGAAAATGAAGGGATAACAAAACATTTATCTGATTAGTACAGTTCACGTCTCTATTTCCTCCATCCCTGACCCCACCTTCACCTATTTCTAGTAAGGTATACTTGTCATTGCATAAGAACTTTGCCCAGAATGCCCTTTATCTGTAAGAGAACTACACTGTGCTCAGCCTACAATAGTTGTTTTACTATTGACAACCACTCCTCTTAGCTTGCCTTTTAACTGACAAGAAATTACTTTGTTTCTTCTATACCTAAGACAATAAAAGCAAAGCAGGCTTAACAAAAAGTAAGACTTAAAATAATGCTAGTCTGCAGTATTACCATGAAAAATAAACAGTCAACCAAAACACTTGAAATAAAAATGCTTTCACCATATTTGTTCTCAGAGAATCCTTTTAAAAAGCAATTGATTTCTCCATGTATTGATCTATTTAAGGTTTGGTACAGTATATTATCAAACAAATCACTGCCATCTAACACTGCTCTGTTTTGGTGACATCCCTTTTACTTCAGTGACTACTTGCATTTTTAGAAAAAAATGAAGCTATGGTGAGTTTGCTCTGGTCTAAGTAAGTACACCAGCTGGAGTTCTGCCTTTCAGTTACTTAAATAAAAAAGTTTGGCAAATTAAACTCAGAGAATGAGGTAGCCAGGTTTCTATTGCAAGTCTTCACACTACCCCAGGCAAAGCTGGCACTCTGTGGAGGAAGAGGATTCTGGAGCTAGGCACTACCTGTCTGTGTAAAATCTGTAGGGGTACCACACAAAACATCTACTCCAGACAAGCAAGCACTTCTGCAGCCATAGACTGTACCTTGAGGAGTTTATCATGTGAAGATCACCCTTTCAGATTTGATTACTGTTTGGTCACATTTGTAGAATTTTAGGTTGTACAGTATTTCTATCTTTTGCAAGTGAGATTTGTTTAATCGCTCAGACTATGCTTAATATGCAATAGGTTGTGCTGTGTAACTTAGATCACTTAAATCTGCTTCCGTGGGAATACAGTATTTGTTATAGCAGTCATTACAAGTTGATTTTAGTCTCTTAAGACCTCTGTGCTTTTGCTTTATAGACTAGAAATTAAACCAAATTTCATTTTTTTCCCCCCAAGATGCTGAAGTCCAAAACTCTAAACACAAAATTCATCTTTGGCATAATGGGCTTGGTTCACTAGGCCCTGAAGGTGTCTGTAAAGGGAGGTGTTGCAGAAGTGGTAATGTCCCATTACAGCTGTAATGTCCCACTACAGCTTCTGCCATCAATATTCATGAAATAGATACAGACGTGCCCCGGGTATCTATGAACATGTTCAGATAAGCACCAACGTACAGCGATAACACAGAGCTCAATGTCAACCATCTATTCCTGCACCGCTTCACTTGTCCTGTGGATTCTCCAGCCTGGATGAGATCACTGATGTTGTAAAACCAAGGGGAAGGACAAAAGCTAGTTAAAGTATGAGCATGCCCCAGGCAGAGGCTGCACAGTAGACAAGTCCTTTGCGTGTTAGAAAAGGTACCTGTGTTCAGGGTGGAATCTGGTTGTCCATTCTTTACTACAACACCCGCCCTTCACAGCAAGAGTTACGATCAGGCTCATTGCGTCTCCTAGTGCATAGCTACTCATCTATTGTAATGTCTTTTTTTTTTTTCTCCCCAAACTCACTCTGCTCAAAGCATTTACAGCCTAAATGCTTTACTTAAATTGCAGATAAAAATAGCTCTCTGATGCTAACCTTCCTTTACAGAAAGGAAAACACAAATGTTGCTCTTTGCTGTTTGAGTTCCATTTGTCCCGTGGAATCTGACCTGCTGATGCTCTACTGATTTACTCTGTCTTCAATATTTTGGTGAATTACAAAATACATCAGTCTGGGTTTCAGAATGAAGTGATAACCTCAGTTCAAACCTAAACCACCACTGCAGCTGAAGCTCAGTGAACTGACCTGGCATGATTGAGAACTCCTGTCTTTTTGCAGCACCCTGTACTGCTAATCCAGTCATGATGGGGTGGCTTGAGTGCTGGCCGTAGCTACCTTTGCTCAAGCTACACTAATCAAGCATCCACAAGTCAGGCTGGCTTCACATCAAATGCCTAGCTTAATTCGCCTACTGATTTCCAGCTCTGCTAGTGAAGCTACATGAAGGGTTTCTGGCAAGGGAGGAACCCACCTCAAAGACAATCACATTGTGAATCCTTGAGGCTGGCCTTTAGCTTTGCCGTCTGCTCTTTGCCTTCGTTGGCTGCCTTCCCAGCGCCTGCACCCTTCTGCATGCCTCCGAGAGGAACTACTGAAGTTTATAGCAGCATTAACTCATCAGCTGGAAACCAGCCAGGTTGCTTACATTTTCACTACAATCTTCTGAGCCCTGACTCCGGAGGGTGCTTAGAGACAGGATCCATAGAGAGACAGTGTGCTATGTAACTCTTTTCTGATGCACTTGGATCCATTTGGGCTACTGTGCACAGATGCATTAGGCCTTGCATATCTACTGCAAACTGCCTCTACGAGGCAGGGAAAAAATGCCCCTTGCTTTTATTTGTCTCAGCAGTAGAGGTACTTACATGCCTGTGGAACAAAAGCAGTGAATCCAAGCACAGAGCACATGAAGTATCAAAAATCAAGATCTACGGTGCAACCAGTGCTATTGGTTTCTCACAAAGGTGATACACCTCTGGAGAATTGATGGCACCTGCCTAGCTTATTTCTAGTTAGCAGAAAATTCTAACTATGCAAAAGAAAAGTAGGATTAGATCAAAAATTTAAAAAAGCCAAAATGCAGGGGCGGGTGGAATAATTTCAGTAGAAAAGTAACTAGACATTTGCATTTTTTAACTGACAATGGGACAAAATCTGTGCACTTCCAGTGACTTCTTAAATAATTGCTGTTACTGGTGTTGCTTGAAATCATAGAACCTGAGTATTTTCCAGGATGATTACACTACAAAACCCTGATTAAAATACAGCTTTTAAAGCCGGGAAAAATCACTTCCTGATGAGCTTTTCTTTAATATTGTTGATTAAATCTGGTATCATAGACAGTTTGGTCAAACTGGCCCTCAAGAGGTCACTTAGTCCATTTCCTGCTTGAAGGAACTGTGCCAAAACTGCTCCTGACAGTCACTGGTCTAAACTTCATTCTTGAAAACCTCTGGTGATGCAGATCCACCGCCTCCTTACGCATACTGTCTTTATAGCTAGGTAGTCCTTACATCTAAATTAGGTCTTCACCACGGCAATTCAAGTTGCTCTCCTTAACCACCAGACAGGACCAGCAACAATTGCCTTATTTCCTTTCAACCAACTTTCTTCTATATGCAAAGATTATTCTTTCTTTCTTTCTTTCCTGTAATCTGTATTCTTTTCAGCTAGCCCACATCACTTTGCAGTGCTGTGCTTAAAACCTGGTAAGGTACTCCAGCTGGCCTTTACTAGGGCTGAAGTGAATGAGATGGTTTTATACACCATGTCTCCAACACTTCTGTTTTTTCTTTTATTACATACATCCGCCTATTGTGACTGCTGCTCTATTTATTTCTCTTGCCATGGTCTCGTAGTGTTAGATTCCTGAAAAGCACACAATCCTCACCCTTTCTGAAGAACTGCTCCTCGTCCAGTCTTT
>WEIS01066884.1:0-23358 GCA_013389965.1 Todus mexicanus | reverse complement strand
CATAATTTTCCGAATGAAGTAACTTCTCATATTCACTGAAGAACTAAGCACAGAATAAAGAGAAGGGTTAGGACCTTTCCAGGGGTCATACACACTTTTCTTCCAAATGATTATAACAAACTGGAGGAGATGCAAATCCGTAACAAAAACGGAAACAAAATCTGAAAACTCAGTAGGTTCCTTTAAGTCACTGCTGTTTAAACATTGCATACGCTTTAAAAAAAAAGAATAATTGTTATCTGCTCTTTTAGGAGCCTTTAATGTTCAGATTGCCACGTGGTAGAAATAGTTAGCTCATTATTTCTTAAACTGTAATAGTTCCTGGTACTGAACATGGTTCATTAATTTCAGGAGTCCCCAGCAGGTGGAGGAGGGCGACCTTGTAGTCTTTGGTTGTTAGGAGTTAATATACCCAGAAGAAAAACACAGGGAAAGGGTTCCCTCTAGTGGAAAAATAAAAACTAGCTCTCACAGAACTAGATTGTTGCCGCTTGTCTTGTTTTCACACCTTTCTACACCCAGCAGAGAGGTCTTGATCTTAATTTTACTGCTTTGCAGAAATTACTGCACATTCAGCTGGTTTAATATTGTGTGGAAATTTCCCAAAACAAAGCTAAACAAGGAATGAAAACACTGGTTTTTCCCGAAGTGAGATAAACAGCACTAGAAGTTGGATTAAAATATATCTGCTCACCCTATCATAATGTTGTTCCAAAAATTCTGCACTTAGTAACTTGTGTCTTGTAAGCAAATCCTGTAAAAAAGCACAAACCCAAGATTTTCACTACAATATTGAAACAGCACACATACATTCTCCTTAAACACTCAGCACACGTAAGACATGCAATACAGAATTTTGCTATTTCATTGAATGAAGAAATCTTGGACATGAAGGCAGTTACCTGGACATTGCTAAGGATCTTGGCACTACTTAGGAAAGATCTGTGATGTGTTACGTTAATTTACACAGGTCAACTCATGACTAAAGAATGGCATTTACAGATCAAGGCTCAGCTATTTCATCACTATTTAATATTGATCAATGTTACAGTTCTGTAACTAGTTGGTTTAGGAGAACAAAAAGGTTCCGCCGACACAGCATCAGCATTAAATATACTCAGGTTCATAACACAAGGAAAAGGAGTTTGCTCACTTGAGGAACTGCAGACAGATTTACCAGCCCCTGGCATGGAAGTGGACCTGTATTCAGCTCATGTACGATAGCTTAAATCCTGCTTTCTACAATAAAAGTTACCGGGAACACAGAATATATATTTAAAGATATGTCTGCATTCTGAGAAATAAGAAAGAATGGTGGCCAGAGCAGCCATTTTTTTCCCCTCTCCCTAGGATTTGTTTTGCCCAAGAACGTAACACACATCGTCTGGGTTCACACAGCGGAGAACTACAGAAATAGTAATTCAAATGTTGTGGGTAAATTACCTTGAATGTGGCAAATGCATCCGAAGCAATGTCAAATGTTGACATTTCCACGTATCTGAAGAAATCATAGAATTGTTCTGACCACAAGATTATTTTCGCAAGCGGTTCATGCCTGATGCATTCTCTAAGCATTATTCCACAATTTAGAGCAATTTCTGGAGATTCGTACCTATTTAAAACAAAACAAACCCAAAGATTCTTTACTTTCTCAAGTGCAACATCACGCTGCTAATTAGAGTTTTCAGAGCTATCAAATAAAACAAAAATTCAACAAGCTAGAGGCACTTATTTCTCTATTAAACTCCACTTTTAAATGCTTCTACAAAATCTTACTGAAATCATTGCCAGTTAAATGCCAAATTACAGCCAATACAAATGACTTTCACAAACTGAGAAACGAGACTGAATAAAAATATCTTCTTCATACTCAAAATTAGTTTTCTTTTTCCATACTGGTGGGATTGCAGACATCTGGAAAAGTAGTAAGGGATTTCTCTCTTGAAAGTTGTTTGCTTAAACAGGACAGTAATTTACATGGAACTATCCATGAGATGAGCACAAAGGGTTAATAATACTGGATATAAATTCATGTCTCCTCTTTCATTAAACCGTTTTTCAGCATCACTGTTTACACATCGCAGGCTTCAAGCTTGAAATGCTGGCAACAGCACCCTCCGACTGCAAGTATAATGTTGACCTTCTCTGCGCTGGAGTCATTATTGCCTCCGGCGCAGGATCTGCACCTTCTTACAGAGGCCTCTGGAACATGTCCATCACAGATTCAATGGAAGTGATGAAGCCATCAGGGATGGCTTTCATTTAGGAAGTGTTGCTACACTTCCTTGGCAGGCTTTTTTGTTCAAATGCTCCAGGGTTCTCTCAGCTGATTTTACCATACGCCAACAGCAGCTGTCAAAAATCTCACCGCGGTGTGTTGAAGACACGTTTGATAGAAATACACCTTTGTACTTGCCACTAGTTTCCCGTTTTCTCAAGCAAGCTACTAAGTAGGATCCTGGATGAAGATGGAACTGCCTGTCCAGACCAAGAACTCATCTCAGCACGTCGCGACACAAGCTGTCCTAGTCTACAGAGAAGTTATGTCTGTTGTCACCTACCTGGTTCACAGGCAAAGTCTCTTACACACCTTCCTGCCTCCCACCTAAAGAATCCTTCATCCTACACCACTGTTCACTAGAGGAATTCAAGAGCAAAGTATCATCGTGAATACGAAGCGTTAACTATATTCCCATATAAAAACATTTCCTTACAAATGAATTCTCCTGATAAATCCTGCAACGCTTTCCCATTTAAGCTGTCAGGGAGATTTGAAATCTACCGAATGTTTTTGCAACTCATCCTATGGTTGAAATTTCCATCAATCTGCCTCAGTTGGATACAAGATGTAGCATTTAGAATCACAGAATAATTAAGGCTGGAAAAGACCTCTTAAATCATCGAGTCCAGCCTATGACCTACCACCACCACTCAGCTAAACCCTGCCACTAAGTGTGGCATCCAGTCTGGCCTTAAACCCCTCCAGGGACGGTGACTCCACCACCTCCCTGGGCAGCCCCTCCCAGGATTTTATCCCCCTTTCTGGGAGGAAGAGCTTCCGAATGTCCAACCTAACCCTCCCCTGGTGCAGCTTCAGGTTGTGCCCTCTCGTTCTGCCACAAATTGCCTGGGAGAGGAGCCCATCCCCCTCCTGTCTACACCTTCCCTTCAGGGCGTTGTAGAGAGTGAGAAGGTCCCCCCTGAGCCTCCCCTTCTCCAGGTTGAACAGCCCCAGCTCCGCCAGCCTCTCCTCATAAGACTTTCCTTCCAGGCCCTTCACGAGTGCCCATTTCAAACGTCCTTGCTTATGAATACGTGTTTCAACAATCCCTGTCAGACTAATGCTCTCTTAAGAGTGACAGAACAGATTAAAAATGAGGACGAACATGTTACAGTCCTCACTCCGTCACGTATCAATAACAGCAGGCTGAGAAACCAGTTTCTTCTCTCTGCACCTCAAAAATGTCTTTGCCGCCTTTTGTAAATTATTTTCAAGTACTGAATCAGTATTTTCTTTTGTGTTGCGCCACAATTAATGCTTCTTTTGTGCCTCTAATATTGAAATCTTGCTTCCCTCCAAAATCAGGACTGTAAGGGGGGGAAAAAAACCCCCAAACAACAAAGCACTTCTGGCAGCAAGTATAGATCTGACAGTTGTATGAATTGAAGCAAATATTCCATACCGCTTCTGGTGCTAAACTTCTGGACTAAAAGATGTAGAACACATGTTTTCTCCCCAGAAGAGAAAAATTTTCTGCTATGATCCATTTTCCAGTGGCTTACACAAATGGCCAAGATCTGGTAGAGTTGTTGCAATAAAACAGCCTAATAAACCATGGATGCGGTTAGTGAGGTTGGATTACTAAGAACTAGGAGGAGGGAAAAGGAAAAACACAGTAAAGTTTCCTGGTTAAATACTAAAAATAGAGTTAATTATCATCGCATCTCAATGCTGCTAACATAACCCAGGCAAGTATCTCACTGGGAAGCATGGCCCTTTCCTACATCCTCCGGCTGTCCCAGTACGTGGACTAGGCACTCATCAACTGCAATAAGCTCACCCAGCAGCTTTAACACAAATTATAAAACCCGTACTTGAAACAGCTGCATTTTAAAAATGATCAGTTCATGTCTGATTAACTTTTCTATCCCCAAATAAGACACCGGAATTTCAATTTTCAGAACTTTCTTAATTAGCATTATTAGAAACGTGAGGAATTCTTTTTAAATCGAGTGAGCACGTGCTTAATATGAAAATGTTAACAAAATCTTTCTGTTTTCATGTTTGAGATCCACAGCTCTACATGTGCAACCACGTATTCAGTATGGCATGATCCTCCCATATCCAGCAAGGTAGATAATACAAGAAGAACCAGCCATCTGGCATGTACCATATGCCCCAAACGATTTGTTTGGTCAAGTCTGAGCCGGTGCGTTTGTGTCACTACGGGAATACAAATCACTATCAATAAGAAGTCTTAAGTCGAGGGGATTGGACAGTAAACTGGAAATCACAGTGGTTAAAGGAGAAAAAAACCAAAACACAACCTTCACCTCTTGATGAATGAGTTAAGCTCACAAGGAAACAGTTTAAATAGGACTAAATAGTATACTGAAAGCAAAATGTCTGCGTTACCCCAGTAAGAATATTTTAGGTTAGTATCAGTTCTCCATTTTTAGTCATGTTTCATGCAAAAGTATATTTTTGGTGCTTTATTACTCAATTTTTTCTTTACTTAGGGGAATTACAGGCCCAAAACCATATTAAAATCCTAAAATATATTCGAGCATACTGTAAAGAAGAAAAATCATTTTAAATTCAGGGAAAAGCAGGGAGTTCTGAGAACTTCTTACTTCAAGTAAAAGCCTATTTATGCTTCACAGCGTACCTACCCTTTTAATAGCATGAACAAGATATTCTGTTGAGTGCAGATGTATTCAACCGTGGGAGTTCTTGTACCAATTTGCCTTCTGAGGATGTTGTTGAAAATTTGCGCGACGTCTTTTTTGCCCTGTCAAAAGCATCAGCAGTTAAACACGCAATATTCAAGTCCACTCGGTAAGTTAACAATTAAACATTATCAGCATCTCCCGCGTTCATACCGTCTGAGCTCTGCAGCTCCATCAGCCTCTGTACTCTGATCTTCAACACCACAAATCTTCCACTTTTTTATACCCATTTCAAATATGCCAAAGCACTCGAAACATTACGTCATGTTGTAGCCAGATCACAGGTAATTGACATAAAGAATTAAAGCCAGTTGATGTTCCATGAGATAATTCTATGTAGCATCAATCTCCTGGGCTTGTTTTATACTTGTTTTTGCTACTAATGTACCAGTTTTTAACTGTGCTCTTGCCCCAAAGCGTGTTTTAATATTCCATTATCCTCTCCCATGGTCGAGAAACACAAAATGCCACCATTAAGGGTATGCAGAGAATTTCTGACTCCAGTGTTAACGTCCAACTTCAAACAATAACTTTGGGAAGCCAAATAAATAAATAAAACCTACAAAACGAAAACATCCGCTGACCTAAAATGCAAGGCTCGCATCTTTCAATGCACGAAAAAAAAGAAGTGTAAGTAAGATCAGGATGCTGGAACTCAGCACAGATTATCCACAAAAAAAAATGGACCAGGATAGCACCAGGCAGTGTAAAAGACGCTGGGAATGTTGTCTGTTGAATATATGTATGTCCTTTTTATTTCTTCTGCCAGACCATAGTTAAAGAAGACAAACTGGAACGGACATCTAGCAAAAAGCTGATGATAAATGTAAGCAGTTTTCACTGTCACTCTTACGGTCACCATTTAAAAGCCAGATTTCAGCAATTAGCTTTCCATTTTGGACTGTTGTAAAGATAACTTCAGGACGATGCGTTATCAGATCTGATCCAGAAAAAGCCCAGGCAAACTTGTAATAAGCCTCGACTTGCAAAAAAAGGCCTGTTAAGCAACTCCACCGGAAGGTTCTCTGAATGTTAAGCACAAAAAACATATTGTAGAAAGTGTTTCTTGACCACCTCTAGCTGCCCTGAGTAACGTCAGCAAGCATTTGAGTAAAATGCAGCGTATTTAATTAGCAGGGATTTTAAAAACCAACAGCAATTTTTCAACATGATTTGAGTTTTCTAATCAATGTCAAGATGACTGCATGACCAAAAAAAAATAAAATCAAATGTTTAGAGAAACGTAGGAGGGCTGCAGTTTTACAAACGGCGTGTTTGTGAATTACCAGGGAGGGGTTTGTTAGAGCGTTGTTTTCAGGATATAAGAGTTTGTTTGTAAACGCTTGTTTTCTCAATTCCAATCCCATTGAAAGCCAGCCCAGAGCAACACCAGAACTCTTTGTTCTGAAATGAGTAGAGCAGTGTTTCCCGAGATCGCTTTACTCAAACTCCACATAATATAGTCATCAACTCTCATTCACTAACGTTGCCAATTTTGCACTGGATCTCACCATTTGCTCTGGATTTCCCCAGCAAGAACAGCATTTCCTTATCCTGGACAGAATTGAACCACTAGTGGTACGCAGTCACACCAAAGCCAGTTATTGTTGGAGGGATGAGTTACCGAGTGATCTCATGGCCCAACAAGGGCAAACAGACGCCAAACCCTGTGCCAATAGTCACGACTGCGAGAGGTGAGAGCAAGACTGTGCTGGTATTGTCTTCCAAGCAGTACTCAGCCTCCCTTATGCAAAAGGCAATTTTGTTTTGTGGGGTTTTTTTTCTTCATTTAAAAAAAAAACAAAACAAACAATCAAGAACAAAAACCACCAGTTCCGCAAGGGATATCATCTCTCCTACAGATACACGAGTTCAAATCAGCACGGAGGTGTAAGATGCCGGTTAAGATCCCAGTTTATAAGACCGGTAAGTAGATGGTTGAGTTGACTGCTTCATTTGGAAGGCAAGTTCCAGATAAGAATATAACTTTTAAACAGGCCTTTACATCCAACAAGGTCTGGACAATCAGACAGCTTCTTAACTGAAACATTAAATGTTACTATTCTTGTGGGGTTTCATTAGTTGGTTGTTCGGGGTTTTTTTACCATATTACCATAATATTCAGATTCAAATGCATTTGAGACAGTTTAAGTCCCATTGAACAGTCCCTGTCTACTCCTGTTCTACAAGGAAACCTTCAGGAATGAGAGAGAAGGTCTTGATCAAAAAGAAAAAAAAGAAAACCACAACAAAGGGTATTTTGTTTATCCTTGAATGACCTCAGCAGGAATAAACGGCAGCCCTGCTCTTTAAGTTTAAAAACCAATGGGAAATCAAAGTCCTATCTCCATCAGTAGTGGAGAAATCATTTCAAATGCAGTAAACCCCCAACCATGGAGATTTGGGCTAGCAAAGCCAACATGTGATTGATTGACTTGGTGGCAGTTGGGAAGCTGGTGCTAGTTTGGAGCAGAGGTGTGTTGACATTCCTTCTAGGTAACAACAGTTTGCCAGATCCCATCCTTAAAAACCAGACGTGGTACACCCTAGAAAGTGCCATGAATGACTTGTTCATTCTCAAGGGGGAACCGTCATATCCTCGTGCAACAAAGGAGCAGAAAGTCCACAAGCAGGAAACCAGTTGCAATCTTTTCCAAGTCCCCATAGAATAAAATGAATAGTTCTCCTTAATGAGAGCAAGCCTGGATAAATTGTTATCATTCTTCACTACCAGGAGATAACGAAGGTTTCCTTCGCTAATAACTGGGCTGAGTAAACACTGAGCTGATAAGAATCTAGAGGTCGGCAGAAGCCAGATGACGTTCTATGATTTCCTTTCTTCAGCAACTAAAGGCCGTCACACTTCAGCATTGCTCTCGGCTTTCTCAGGTCTCCTTGCTTATTTAACAACCTGAATGTTTTGTTTTTGCTATAAACAGTTGTGTGGGTAGGGAAAAAAATACCACTGGATTACAATTAAACACTAATCAGAGGGAGTTACGGGTGGGGTGGAGGGGAGAGAAAAAAGAACAAGGAAGAAAGCCATTGTTGTGGGAATGTCATCCTACAATAGGACTTTAAACTGTTCTGTTTGCATCATGAACAGCTTGTTTATGAATAACCCCTTTTTTAAGCAATCTTAAGTGGGATGGTCTTTATGGTCAAGGCTGTGGAGTGAGATACGTGGGGTTTGGCTCCTTTCCTAGACAACCACACACTTCTTGTGGGACCTCAGGGGAAAAAGGAAAATCCAATTGTACTACGAATTCTTAGAACTAAATAGTGATTTCACTGCTGCACTGGGAAGCTAAATTGTTTTATGTGATGTGGTGACAAATGTCAGATAGATATATGTTTGTATAGCCACACATTTGAATATGTGTTGTTATTTTCAAGTAATCAATAAAAATTCGGGGTTGATGGCTTTTTTAATAAACAGAAAAAAAGATGAGAAAACATAGTTCGCATCACCTGTTTCTAAAGAGAGAGGAATACTGGAGCATTAATAAAACTAACAGCTTCAACTTTAACATTTCAAATTCTTCTTAAATGTTACAATAATTCTCTTCCTTTTCCAAGTAATTTAATTTTAAAAGACGACAATACAGACACACTTTGTAGTACTATAATTTGCGTTCACTATGGTATAACTACTAAGAGATTAATCATCCCCTGTATACAACAATTAATTAAATTACCAATTCCCTAAGTTTAACAGAACTGTATCATCAGGATTAGAGGTTTATCTGCTTCAATTTTGTGTGGTTTATGGGCTTAAATTTGCAGATTTCACATTCTGTATTTGCTTAATTTTCTAGGTAGTTTGGAAGAATGAGTTGTCTTTCCAATGCTTTTGTCCCAGCCAGAAAAAAAAACCACCAAACAAAAGAGCTGAGGATTCAAAGATGTCTTAACCAATTTAAGTGGCAGGAATTCGGAGGTATATTTTAACATACACATTGTAATAAACTTCCAATTCTTTGTCTTACCTCAAAATCAATTAGCTGCAAGTCGGCTACTAGGGTACTAAGAAGACCACTGTTGTAAAGCTCCTGAGCAAGCTGCGCCACAGCTTCCGTCTGGGGTTCTTTTTCATTCGTGCCATACAAGATTTCTTTCATGGCAACAAGGTTTTTTGAGACCTCCTCAGTGGCCTGAAGCAAATGAGAAAATAAGAGAGTTAGAGCACAATGTCATTTGTCTTTGCAACCGCGTGCTCTGTTAGTCTGAACATCTGCAAACTTCTATTAAGGGAAAAGAAAAAATAATCAGGAAATGACAACCTGTTACAAAAACAATAGATAATCTTCCTGTAAATAAGATTGTTGCATGTTATTGAAAAATATTATTAAAAAGGCATGCAATTTATTTGACAGGTTACCAAAAGTAAAAGCCTCTTCCTTTTTACTGCCTTCAAATATTTTCCATTCAAAAAATTCCCCTGAAGAAGAGCAGTGGGACGAAAAGAAAATCCCCTGAAGAAGAACAGTGGGATGAAAAGAACCCGACAAAACTTCTGTTCCGTAAAAGAGAAGATCAGCCTGGTAAACACGACCCGGAGACACATGCCTGTCTCTAGTAAACTGCTCAGAGAGACCAAATGTATCCCTCCCACGGGTTTTGCACTTGTCAAGTTCTGTCAAATAGCAGACTCCTGTTTTGGTCAGCGGGGATGAAATTTTTCCTTTCCACTTACCAAAAGCTCAAAGAGAACCTCCTTTAATTTTCAGGTTCTGGCAAACAGACCCAGACAGAGGTGCGCTCCAAAGAACACAGTGATACACGACAATTAGAAGTCTAATATACTTCCCATTTGAAGCTCATCTTACAAAAGACAGACAGATCTGACCTCTCATGTTGGGAGGCCAGCACAAGGAATTCCTACATTGCTATGACAGGCTGGAGCAGCATTGATCTGTCAGCAGAGTTAACTCAGGAGTAAAATTTTAAAAAGCCTCACAAGAACACTTGTAAACACCCACTGCCGAACCTTAAAACACAGTTATCTTGGAGAAAAAGGAACTACTGCTCCTTTCAATATATATGTTTATGTAGCTTGAGGGCAAAACAAAAACATGAAAATGATGGTCATAAATAGCTGGTTGGTTTAATTACACTGTATTAGTTCTTCATGTGCCTAATAAGTATGAATCGTTCGTAAGCGCGTCAATTTTCAGTACTTAGATGAACCTTCCAACAAGGTATGCATACACTTAGATGTAAAGTATTTATGAGTGGTAGCACATGGAAAATTAACAAGGTGAAAAAATGATCATTTTTTGGATATTGCCTGTCTTAGGAGGGGTATGGAAAGACATTTCTCATTTGTGCGGTATATCTAGAGAGGCTCAAGATTGGCATGACCCACGCACTACTCCAGTCAAAGCCATTCCAGCTTTGCTAGGTATGCGAGTAAGGATTTCGTTCCCTTTAAGGAGGCTCTGTATCATTTTTAGCTCCTCCACAACTCTCTGCTCCCTGCTGCCTCCCTCTTCTTGCCAACTGCAGTCCCTGGTCTCCACTGCCTCCTCCTTAACTGAAATTCCAAAGGCTTTTCTGTGCGCTGTTAGTAAGACAGCAAGAAGCAGGTGCTCAGGGAGGCTGCTTAGATTCATGACAGCTCCTGAAGATGTAGAATGATCAAGCCAGCTCACCGTGTTGCCACACAACTGTTCTATTTATTGAAAATTCAGAAGAAATCTCTTTACTAAGAAAGAATAGGAACATCTGTCAAATGTGGAGATGGCAAGAGATGCCTTCTATGTGCAGCTACCGAGAAAAGAGGAAGCAGCAATAAAAATTTGATTGCAGTTTGTCCCTGCACGCTCATTTAGAAAGCAAGATGGAAGAGGAAGAAAGGCAGAGGTTCAAGTAGTCACCTATTTTACGTAAGACAGTGGCAATACTGAGGGCACATCTACAATTAAGAAGAACATTAGTGATTTTTTTGTACCAAAACCCCAGAAAACAGAACTCTTCCAAAACTTTAATAATCACGCTTGAAGACTCTGCCTGACCAACGCCCTGAGAAAGATGCTAGTAACGGAAATGCTTACAAATCAGACAGAAAAAAAATACTGTTTCCAAACAAACAGTGCTTCTTTTTTTATAGAAACCCCCCTGCTTTCTGGCCTGATTGAACACGCAACTCAGTAAGCTCAAGAATAGATACTAGGGCTTAAATTTACTCCTCATGCTCTTCACAACTGTCAAGACCATCTGAATGTGCTTCATTTGAACTTGGAACAACATATGGCTTTAGTGGGAAGCGATGGTTCGAGACACAGAAACACTTTTCAACTTAAGCTGGTCCGTATCTCAGAAGGCAGTCGGGGTCCAAGCACCTGCTCAAGGCAGAGTCAACCTCCAAGGCCCATCAGGTTGGTCAAGCTCATGGCCAGCCATGCTCTGAACAGCACCATGGATGGACCCTCCACCGTCTGTATCAATGTCCAGCCATCTTCATCATGAAAGGAGCCTTGCTTGTATCACTTCAGCTTAGGCCAAACTGTCATTTCACAGAAATATGAGGCTTCCTGAAAGTATTACAGCAACAACCAAGGTCTTTTGATACCCCGCAACTCCAGAAAACATCACATTTCTGTATTCCCTTCTCTTCTGCTCTAAAATTCATTATTAAAAGAACTAGAAATAAAACGCCTACAAACTTGTTCCAGAACCTCTCCACTCTTCTGTATTCCATGAACTCCCAGATATTCCAAACACGTGACTTGCAGACCTATTTCTGCTATTTCAGACGCAGAATGGAATTTAAGTAGTTACACCAAAAAACATAACACTACATTAAACATCGTTATGAGCTACGTGAAAAACTAGCACAAAAATTCAAGACAGATAAGAGAAGGCTAACTAGCACTACTTGCAAGATTGCCTAAGATACTAAGATCTAAAGAATTTGGCTGATGCACTGCTTTAACAGGCAAAAGGAAAAAAAAAACACCTCTGGAGAAAAATCAAAATGGACAATGAAGTTTATCTAAAATCCCATGATCAAAAATGGAATTAAAAATCAGGCACTATATATAAAAAAATAAATAATACATTCTAATACAGTACATAAGCAGGGTATATTTTTAATATTTACAGACTACCTGTATTATATATTCTACACATTACAGTCTATAAATACATATATTTAAATTATATATATTAAAAATTTTATATATATTCTCCACACTGAGAAGCAGCAATCAAGAGTTTAGAGAAACACTCTGCCACAAGTCACACTTGAAATTCAATGGTGCCAGACAACACTATTTGAGGACAAAATAAATTGATAAAAGTAAAATCTAAAGGAAGGAAAATCAAGCGGTACTTATTTCTCTATTTTTATCAAAGACAGGAAGATTGTATTTAAAAATAAAAACAGACACCAGGAAGTCACATGTAGAAGTCTCACATCAGAAGAGCTTCATGTCTTAGCTATGAACCATTACAGTTTATTCCAGTTTCTAGAGTATTTCACTGGCAATTCCAAAAATTTAACTATTTCCTAAGATGTTATGCAGTGCAAATACCAAATCCTTCATTTAGACATGGACGGCTGGAGGATTTGAGTCTTCTGAAACAATACTTGTCTTTATTTTAGAGAAACAGTAAAAAGAGATAATGAACACACGGTCAGGTCTGAAGTATTTAAGATGAGCTCTGCAGGCTCCGGGTCTAGGACCAGAGGTTTTATCCACATCGATAATATATTTAAACAAATTGCACAATGAATCAGAACATCCATCAAGAAGGTGCAGAGACCTGCATATCAAGCTTTTAACTTGAAGAAGAGAGACCGATCATGCCTGCAACAATCAACCCCCACAAGTTAACGACATGGCTGGAACAACTATCTGAAAGCCCAAACTGGAGCTGGTATGAGCAGGTTAACCCAAGGTCACAGGGTAGGGAAGAAGTTTATTACATGAGTAAATATTTACCTTCACAACAGTAAATGTGTACCACTAACTAAGCGAACTGGTAGTTTAAAAATAAATGCTGATGTCAGCCAAAGAGGAGGAAAAGATGTGAATAAAAGAGTAACTGATGAGCTAGATCAAGGGTAAATTCTGCCTATGTGAAAGTTTTCCTTCCCGTTCCCTTTAGCTGCCGTTTCTGAAAAACACAAGTAATGGAAACCCGCGTATGCGATGAACACAGACACGAAGGACAGGAGGCAGGAGGTCAGCAACAAGACATAGTCCAGCTTTTACAGCCCCTTCAGAGCTCAGCTCCTCAGCAGCTAACAGAAACGTAAAGAACATTTCAAAATGACCTGGAAAATTAGCTGGATTCATTTTTCTCCAGTCTTCACTGAGCTCAAAACCACCATAGACTAACATGCATTCAGAGCATTTATCAGAGCTGTACCTTCAATGATGTGACGGCTGGTCTGGAAGATATTGAAGAACTTTATCAAACCAGCAAAGAATCTGAGCATCTGAGATAAACTGCTGCAACCACAGTCACATCCATGAAAGTCTTGGTTTGTCAAGGATTCCTGAAGAATCTCTGCATGGAGACGTGGACACTGGTGTTGTGAATGTTCAGATTCATCAACCAGTCCCCTTTGTGAGTAACGAGGATGACAGAGGCCAGCATTATCATACCCAGCTCAGTCTTGTGAACGTCAGTATTTAACCCTCCTCACGTTTAACCTATCGAACATGGGTTGCCTTCTTTTCACCTCCAAGCACTACATGTTGCTTTCTCTACATAGCACAGGAGGAATAACTCTACAGGCTCGGCATATTTGTTCTTCTCAAAGCAGCAGCCCCAAATAAACGAGGTGTTTAAAGAAGATTTGAAAGAAGGTCTGGGATTAAAGGCCAACAAGAAGCAAATGGCACATAATAATCTTCAGCTACAGCATGAAGAACACAGGCACGTGATGCAGCACGCAGCTATGCGCAATGGAATGAAGCTGCTCTGTTCCCCATTAGATGTCTAAGCAAAAAGAAAAGGATGACACAAGAGAGAACAGATTTTTTAGATCGGGCCACATCTCCAGGAATGAATAATGAGGTTGAGATGACGAAGGCAGTGCCATGTCTCCTCACAGACTCTTCAGAATGCAGCTAACTCTCCTCTGCTGACAAACGTCTTTGTTAGAGAAAGAAGAAAAGCACTGGCACATGAAAATCCTCCCAGCCTCCACACAGGTCTGTGGAACAGGCCATCACATCATTCTCTCCAGCAAGACAGAAAAAGCACCAGGGTAAGAAAAAAGGTAGTAGTGCCAAATCTAGGTGAAACTGAACATCGATAAGCTGGCCACGCTCTGCTTAAGAATAGGGTAAACAAACAAAAAAATAACTAACTCCTACACGTGGCTCTGTAAGGATGCCAAGAATGGCACAGAACAGTTAATGCAGGGAGAGGATCCAAGGAGGGTATCGTAGCCTGCTTTAAACGCTGAGACATAGGAGAGGGAGATGTTTTGTTTGCTGCTTTTTTGGGGTTGGCTTGGGGGATTTTTTTGGAAGTATTGAAATCTACACTCTTGTGCTGAGTTGATCAGGAGAAGCTTCATCTAAACAGTAAATACCTCTGCCCACGAGTCAGTAGGTGGGATCCAGCTGCACACAGGCTGAACTTTTAGCAAAGCTATCAAGGCTACCAGTTAAGAAGTAAATGGCTGCTGACGTGTACAGATCCTGAAGCAACAAACCATCGCATCTAAAGGAAATCAGCACAGGAACTTATCATCGCATCATCCAATGCACCAAAGAAAAGGCAAGAAAAGGTGTAAGTGTATCCTGTACTAACATCCATGGAGACACAAAGTTCCTCAGTTTCAGTAACAGAGACACTCTGCTCTCTGAACATCTGCATGGACAAGCATAGGCAGAACTACCGCACAGCAGGAACGTCTCTATGGTGGACACAGCCCTGTACGGCTGCAAGCTGCTTCTCAAAGAACGCATCGTCCTACAGTTCCAAACCAAATTAACTATCGTTATCAAGTGCCAGTGGCACAAAAATGCAAAGCCAACATGACGCACACCTGCTCAAAGGTACAGAACTTACCCCTTTATCAGAGTATAAACCTCATAATAAACTCTTAATTAATTCAGTTTCAACTGCGTAAATTTCTTTTATTTCCCCCTTTCAATTGCTGTTTAGCAATTGCAAAGTCCCAGCCTTACCTTTTCTGCCTTTTTGTCAGAGATATCTTGCTTTTCTAGAACTGCCATACTTTCCTTCAGGTTCTTCACTATGTCTGCAGGAGACTTGTGGGACTTGCCAAAGGGGAATGGCATGATTGCGAGCCACAGGGTCTTCCTTCTACAGCTCCTGTTTCACCTGGAAAAGGAGAAGGGGAAAAAAAAAAGCATGTCAAAAAATAGAAACATGAGGTCAGTGTAACTACACACATGAAGATCAAGAGAGTAGCAAATGTATTCATATATGGAATAACCACCCCTGACAGCTGAACAAGAGCTTGCCATGACAAACTTAAGCACTTGTGCTTCTAATTCTTTTAAAACACGAGATATAGAACCTAAGAACTCACATTAAGATCTCCATCTTATGCTACAGGAACAAATGAAAGAGCACATCAGTTAGATCCAGAGCCACATACTGTACAAATGCCACATATGGGCAAGACTAACAAGGATCAACTCTTCCCATTAACACTGTCAAGCAACGTGCCTTCTTACATTAGGGCTTTGACACACAAGGTGCCCTGTCCCAGCGGCTCGGCGATGACTGTCCAGGCAAACACTTTTAGCCACATTCATTCCAGAACGAACACAAAGCAGACCGCAAAGCCCGTGCCTTAGTGCAGGAGCCACCAGCACGATGCAGACGAGGAGACGGCAGCTTCACTCCTACGTCAAAACGCTTCACGTGTCCTGGCTTTTTGGTATCAACATTACTGTAACTTCAGCCTGAAACACAGTCTCACTCTCACTCATGTTATGGGAAACAAAATTTGTCACCAGTAAGAGGGATGCAAATAAGGCACTTGGAAACATTAAAACTGAACACCCGATAGGTGCATTTTTCAGAAATATAAAATTTGTCTTATAGGAGCAATTTTCCTTCCCTAAAAATATTTGGCTCTTGCATCCCAACACATTCATTCTTCTGTATATTTACGTATATTTCCTTTTACACAAACACAGTCACTCCTGCGTACAAAATACAAAAGCTTTGCCAGCATAAACGAGCATTAAAAAGCAGCTTTGGTTATTAAACACATACAGCCCCATTTAAACAATAATAAAAACAAGTTACACGTGAATTGCATGAAGCATACTCTTGTAACACTAATCTAGACAGAAAAGAACACAGGAAATCCTGCAGTAAATTGCTGACAGTGCTACTTCTCCTAGACACAAAAGACAGTTGAAGCTGACAGAGAAGAGATTAGACTGTCATTACAAAGAAGGGATATTACCCTGAAAGTTACCTTAATAAGGGATATTACCTAGAAATTTCTGTCTGAAATGTCCCTGAAGTTCATGATGAATCAAGTGTAACCATTACATGTTAACGTTTCTTATCTAATACCAAGTACTTTGAGCCTTGATTAAAATACCAGCTCATTCACCAGGTTAATCCTGATCTTATTCAATTATGGTTTGATCGAGGATTAAGAAATACCAATTTGATGCTGGCTTTGGGTTATTTTGATTTTTAACACAAACAAGTCAGGCTAGCCCAAAGGCAACAGATTAAAGGTGAAGAACAGAACCACTCGAGATCTTTAGTTAAGAAAATTCCCACAAGTAAGTATTTCAGGTGACCAGTTCCAGAGGTCATAGCTTCACTGTTCCGTGCCTGCAACCGACCCAACACAAGCATAAATGTTTCCTTTATCTTTCCCTTTGATTACTACTCCTGTCAAATTAAGATGAGCCCTGAAAACAAAGCTGGACTCTTTCACGCTTATATATCATCACTGATAATAACAGTATTTATCAAATACCCAACACATTCATCCTATGCCCATGTAACAGAGGACTGGCTCCAAAAGTTGCTACTCAATTCCTTGGATTATGTGTTAAAGATGAATAAAATCCAGCAGGAATTAAAACAAGTTCTTTGAGAGAATAAAAATATTATACAGAATCACAAAATCTGGTACTGCAGCGAGATCCAAAGAAAACAAAACCAATAAAATATCTCTGCACACTCTGGATCACAATTCTATCGCTTCTAAACTAAAAGACGACATGGATAATGTATGCAACATATGGAAATAGAGAATAATGGTAAAAGACTGTCCACATGCTGTGCCCCATGTCTAGGTTTGCAAAACTTCATTTCCCTCCAGATAGTGCTTCATTTCTCCTTTAAATTGAAAATAGTCTACGACTTTCTTATCCAGGAAACCATGTAGGTTCTGCATTACGCTGATACACCTACCTGCATACAGAAATCATACACAAGAGCATATCTAATTCAAAATAACCAATTAGTATCAGTTCACTAGCCCACATTTCTACTAAACATCTTTTACCCCAATTCAGGTAAGCTCATGAATGAATTTCTCATAAGCAATTTAGAAAAACCAGGAAAGACCACAAGCACCAGTAGGAAAGAAATCCGTATCCTTGACCACCGAAGGTATTTCATTTAATACATAAAATGGAATCAATGCGTTGTTTCTGGTTTTTTGATTATTACTGGAAGGAATCCAGTGACACTGCCAGGAACATCATGAGGGCCTCAAGACTGAAGAACCCACCAAGCATGAGGCAAAACTATTCCTGGAGAACCTGTGCCACATCCTGCCACCAAAAACAATAAAAAATAGAACAGGAGGAGCAGTCCTTTGTCTCTCCAAGCTGTGCTTCACGCAGCAAGGAGAACACAGACAAGCTGTTCCCTTTTCAGCCCAGCAAAACTACCCCAAGCAGCGCTCTGCGCACAATGGACAATGACAACATCTGTGTGAGATCGGAAAGGATTGCAACCACCCCCATCTGCACGAGGAGGGGAAAAAAAAGGAAACAACATCAAATGACCCTTTCTGTAAATAAGAACTGACCTTACGTCATGTCAAATGGTAACGGTTGCACGTTCCCGGCACCTGGCTGCCTTGCACGCTGACGATAAGATTTTGATTGTGGCTTAAGCAAGGGAATCACACGACTCCTGAAGAGTTAAACTGCAACAAGCACAGGGACAGCTCTGTGCTCTGCTGGGCTCCTTTCCTTTATCTCACCTTCCCAGAAACCTCGCTGTTCTTATCCACTTGTTAAAAGAGATCACAAACGATATTATACAAGACTCAGGCTACCGTAGGCACGCATTCTATTGCCCCAATACTCAAGCACGCCAAACCTAACAAAATTCAAGGTTCTCCAAGTATTGGTGTCACGGCCACATGTAGAAATCTTAAATGACGTTAGGAATTCAAAGGGGCTGTCAAACAACAATGTGGCCCGCGGCCAAAATTCCCAGAGATTTCAGCTCGACTGACACACACTCGGGTTCGCTGGGACATTTGGGCTTTTGTGATAACAAGAGATAGTAGCCCCAGTGTTGCCGATAGTATAGAATTCCCAGCTCTGTCAATGCAACAGCATCCACGCACAGCTCGCTTTACGTAGAAAGCTTTAGATTTTTGATTCACTGCATCAACTGCCCAAGCAATTAACGTGCAATTTAAAACGAATAAAAAATTGGGTTTTAACTAAGCAGACAACACTTGAAAGCGTTTCTCCGTGAGGACAGCCACAAATAAAAGCACAAGACACAAACCTCTCTCTTAATAAATTGTAATTCTCTAAAGAATAGATTAAGAAAAAGTTAACAGCGTCTTGTAACTTAACTTTTTTCTTATTTGAAGGGGCAGAAAACGTGCTACCGATGTAACAGAAACGTGTGCTACGGTTTAAAACCCGTTTGCTTAACAGTGTAAGTGGGGGGTGGGGGGGTTGTTGTAGATGATGTGTTTGGCTCTTAAATAAAGCAGAGAGGAAGATGCCTGCATGACTGTTTTCAAGAAAAATACTGCTGCAAGAACTAGAACTGGTACAATGACCCTCCTGACGTGCGCAGAGTTACTCCACAGAGGAATGAATTACTGGCACCAGTGCAGGCTTTTAAAGCTCTAACGAAGAGAAAGAATTGCTAGTGGTGTAAGCAAAGGCACAAACCCAAACTCAGCCGTTCCACTTATGAATTAACATCAAATGTATTAACGTAAAAACGTGTAGTGTAAAAAAGTTGTAATTTTTTTTCTTTGCATAGAAATATAACCCACCGAGAAAGCATCAAATGAATTCCCACTATTCCAGCCCAGGAGAGCAAACATCCACCTTTCCCTCATGCGAAATGCTACTTAAATAATGCACCAAAAACCCCCTACGTTCCCGATTTTGTGAAACAACCGGGCACAATAAACTCAATTTCCGATTTCTATTCTAGGCCTCGCAGTTTAATTGCACTAAATAATAAGCCTTGGGCTAAATCTCATTGCCTTGTTTACACACCAAGATTTTAAGGTGATTGCTTTTAGTAAGCTCCTAATGAGGAAAAGAGGAGGGAAATACCCTTCAGCCACTTCCTGGCTAAAACTGCACATTAAAAAAGATTCAAGCTTAGTGAAAAAGCGCATGTAACATTCAGTTGACACGCACAGAAGGAGGAAACTGTTGAAGATCAAATAAACCCAAACCTTCTCACTTGCATGTTAAGGCTGGGTCTGCATCAATGGCAGGACTGAAGGGGGAAGGTGACCCTCCATCAGTTATTTTGAGTGCTCCGATACTTGTCTGAATGCCCAGTGTGCCAAATGGACTCATCAAAATGACAGAAGACCAACCCAACAAAAATGAGGGGAAAAAGGAGATTTCTGAAAGGTTCTTAGGACAAACCAGTGCAAGGCAGTTTCAGTTGCGAGCCAGAACCAGCTCAAGAAAGGGAGAAGGAGAGAAGAGGGCTGCATTGGGCAGGAGGGAAGGGTAGGAAGGAGGGAAGGACACATCACCACCTCCTCCTCCAGGTAGCGAGCAGAAGGCTGCCGACCTCTATCCCAAAATCGTATCCTGTGTTGATTACCTTCAACAGTGTTAATAACGCAGAGAAGACTGACTTGAGCAAATGCAGTTAAACAAACCAAAGTCTACAAAGGCAAAAAAACCTAGATTCACACCAAGCAGCTACATCTACTCTCTGTATGAATTTTCAATTGACAATTAATCGGTCCGTTACCGACAAATCACGCTGCATCCTTCTGAAGAGGCATGTCTGTGCTAAAATATAATGCAGCAAGCACGTTTGTCCCAATAGAACTGATTTCCCCTCAGAACCCACTCTTTTGTTGGATGCCTCTTGGATTAACAAGGATCATTAAGCCAGTCCTGAAAAGGATAACATAAGTCAGTTTTCGTCAGGTCTTAGTGGTACAAGTGGCTGTTAGTTCAGCTAGAATTCACTGCTGTGAAGTCTGGTTGGATGGATAAAAACCGTAAATAGATCAAGAAATGCTGCATTTTTAAACGCACTGCCTCACTCTCAGACATGCCCAGCATCCAGAAGGAAGACTGACAGCCAGGCCTTTGATCCACCAACAATTTTTAATGCAAGCTACCACGCTCCTTGGGAAAAGAACACTCCAGTACTTCAAAGGCAGAAGTAGACACCGTAGTAGCTATTCAGCCCTCTTGTCCCAAGCTGATAGAATTTCAGTGGTTATCAGTGTATTTAGCCAGACCTCAGTTCCTGACTGTACTTTCCGTGAGTATCACCAGCGAGCAGAGCGGCGGCTGCCCTGAGTGGCACCAGGGCATGTGCAGCAGCTGGCACGACACCAACACCGGCCAGGTTATCACCCTGAAGCATCCGAAATGCCACAGCCAGCTCGTCACGGCAAATTTCTGGCTCCAGCACATCTTCCTGAAAGGCCTTACCCACTCTAATTGCAGCAGGATAGCTGACCAAAGGCAGTATCCATCATTTCCTTCAGTGCATTATTTAAATGGAGTGCTCACGCTCGTCATTAAAACATTCCACCACATTTTTCATGTGCTGCTGCCTGCTACAGCTTTCAGTCCTCTGGTTCTGGAGAGGTCATTTCCCACTAGATTAAACACTTTCCTAGAGCCTCAGCATTGTACCCGTGTCATTTTTCCATTTTCTTTTTGATAAGTTAAACAAATCGAAACATGACAGCCTCTCATCCAAAACATCTAAATCACATAGTTTAATAATACGACCTTAGTTTATTAATACAACCTCACAGGCAAAACCTTCTTATCACAGAGGAAATGAGACTGATAAAGAGTAGAAGCCACACCTCAATATTTCTGGGGTCCAGCGTGAGCTATTCAGTATAATCATGCCTTTAGCTGCTCAAGAATGCCATTAAAAGAATGGTTATGGTTGTAAATGGTAATTACTGGCAAAATATAAGGGTATACTCGAGCTCTAAGGCATTCTAGATATCCTCCAAATACTTCTGCATGCATCAACTGCCTCATGCGTAAGCAGTAAAACTTCTGACACACTAGATGGCTAAAACAATCAATGATCTGTGTGAACCTGTTGTGATATTTTGTGAGGAATATAATTTATATTTTAGACTGGACTCGATGATCTAAGAGGTCTTTTCCAGCCTTAATTATTCTATGATTCTATGATCTGTAAGTCTTCTTGCAAGACAGGCATTTTCATCTCACACCTGGCATGTCCCACCCACCACTGAACACCAGCATCTTCCTTAAAATTCACTATTAACTTGTTCTATCAAGTTAGTGGAGCGCAAGATCTTTGATCCAATTCAAAAGCAGTTTCACAGCTCTGCATCGCAGAATTATTTGCGGTGTGAACCACTTCCTAAGACTGAAATGGAAAAAGGAAAATCCCTATCTAAGAATGGTAACTTAATTCACAAAAAATGAAAATCACGGAGAAAATCCTCTGCTGTAACAGGGATGAGCAATTAAGAGAATGAAAAACATCAATTCGACGGATTCAGAAAAAATATTGGAAAATCAATTTCTGCATAAAAATGAAATATAATGTGAGATTGCGTCTCGCTTTCTGAAAATTTTGAAGTAATTAAGTCCCCAGCAGTTCACAGCCCTGCTCGGCCAGCTGATCCCTTCCAGTAAGCTGGCTTCTCTTGCCATTCAATTACTTCACCAACCCTTCTGTCTCTTCAAGAGCCTACTTCTCCAGCAGACACCTGCACCACACAGGGGGACGAGAAGGGCAGCTACTGCCAACAGGCTCTACAAACTGACTGCAGCCTCCTAAAACTACCTTGTACTTCCTGCCTTCTACTTTATCACATTCATTGCAGTTTATCACCCAGCTACGGAGCTTTTGCAGAAACTTATGTAGAAACTGTTTTTAAATAAGGCTGGCGCTTCTAAGGGGTTTCAGAGAGTCAGCACAAGCAGGAAAGCTTGTTAATACTAATGCTCAGTATCCAAGATCCCAGCTCTTTGTCCATAGTCAAGGAAATCTTATGACTCAGCTTCTTTCCCTGGTGTGCTGTTCAGTTACCCCACCCACTCGTTTCCCCGCAGACCTCACTGCTATATGGTGTACAGATGAGCGCGTAAACGCCTCGCCCATTCCCTGGCAAACGTATTTCTAGAAAGTTGAACAATCACATTTCGCCCCCAAAAATAACTACTATAACAACAACAACAACAACAACGACGACAAACCTACTTCAAGCTTCATGGAAAGTTGTCTGACGATACATCTGCTTCTGGCTAGGTTGGAGCTCAAATCGTTCTCTCATAACCTGGCATTACAATCACTTCTCTGCTGGGCTCGGATGCCTCTGCAGCAGCATCACAAACCCCAGAATATTTGGTACTTGACAAAAAGCACCACAATTATGTACATGCCACTCTACCCACCCTCGGAAGCAAAAATGCAAAGCGAAAGAGTCTTCTTTGTAACTATTTTCGTTCCTTGGTATGTATTATTCCCACTCCTTTCCAGAGGTTCTCTCTTCGCATCAGATTGCTGATATACATCTAAGGGTTAATTGAGAGTGAGAAGCAGCAAAAGGGGAGGCAGAAAGTAGCCTGCAGTTTAATCTCTGACTTCATTTCAGACAGGGCAGCGGGGTCCGTATGTAACATGTTCCAGTAACTAAAGACATCATGCGTATCAGAAGCAGCGCAGGCGAAGGACGGGAAACCCTGCTAGCACCACAACAGCAGCCTTGAGTTTTAACCAGAAAACCAATGCAGTGGACAGAGAAAAAAATAGATTATGTACAACCTGAATTAGTTACATAAGGAAGGAGGGTGAGAATTTTAAGTACTAGCACAAGACAGAAGGGCAATGCACGTGCGCTTTTGGTGAGTTTTGTTTCAAAGAGAAGTTGAGAACAATTCAAGCTGTGAGAATGGTCCTGGGACTGCTCCAGGTGTAATCCTCTAAGGGGCCATTTTCTCCAAAGAATATTCTCTC
>WEIS01066882.1:640-15697 GCA_013389965.1 Todus mexicanus | reverse complement strand
CATTCTATGATTCTATGTCCATGAGAGGAACTCCGTAAGCGTTTTATCACTTGCTGATGGCAAAGACCATCCTGGAAGTAAGGATATTGCCCAATTTGCCAACCAAACTGAAGATTAACTTGGATCCACTGAGTACCAAAGCTTGTAAGGGAAGTTTGGAAGTAGCAAATAAAATACTGAATTAAACATCAATATATATATAAAATAAAAAGTTATGTTTATAATAAGGACTTGAAATCATTTGTGCAGATTTTACAAGATTTATTTCAAAGCTTTCAAAGCACCTGTGCTGCTAACAGAAGGTTTAATCTACTTCTCAGACAGAAGGTAGGTTTAGAAATACATATACACTCCTTATACATATAAATATTCCTTTATGCTCCTTATAGATATATATATGTATCTGTTTCTTTCACAGTAGCAACATTCTTCAGAGGCAAAACAAGTAACGATCAGTAGTGGTATGATAAGGTTGAGACAAGGAAGGTCCTGAGAGCAATCGTTCTCAAAATGAAAAGTCAGAGCAGGAGCTTTTCGTGGGGAGTCAGATGTTCACAATTTCTTTCTTTGTTTCTTGGAAAAGGGGGAAGTGGTTTGGGGGGTTTCTTGTTCCTGTTTATCTACCCATGGAGTAAATCAAAGCTGTATTCCCAACCTTAAAGCACTGTATTTTGGTGACAAATGAAATCCAATAAAAACTGGTGAACAGAGAATCTGAAATACAACCAAAAGCCAGTGTTCTGCTTGTTGAGGGGAACCCATAGAAAAGACTGGAAAATGTTCTAAAATGTGGCAATAACTATTGTATTCAAAGTTTTTATCAGGGAATGGTCTTCAGAAGTACCAGGTGAACCATTTGCTTTCTGGAATATGTCCTCCACTTAATGCTTTCTTAATGGATCCCACTGGTTTTGGACAGTATTAAAAAAAAAAACAGAAGGAAGTCGTGATTAGGAAATCCTGACTGCCCAAGCATAAAAGAAGCTTGAAGTAAATAGTTATAATGATGAATTATCTTATTTACAGAGTTGTTCACTTTTTCATACCAATTTTTTTTTTTCTCAAATCAAGTGGTACATTTTTTTTCCCAAACAGAAGAATTAATAAAAAAATAATCACACTTAGATATTAAACTGAAAAGCCCTGTTACTTTGGAAAATTTATATTTTTCAATATAATGGATTATCTCTTTTAAGTTACTTCTAAGCATCTCCAGTAAGATTTTAAAGATATTTTTATTACTTATCGAAATACATATTTATTGATATAACATCTTTTAAAAAAGAGGAAAAGTCCAGATCTGTACAGCATTGGATAAAGTTGGTGATTTTTTTTTATAGCTCCTCCCAAGACTAGTAAGAAGGTACTCAACAAATACTGCTGTAGAGTTACTTTAAATTTATTTGCACTGGAAAATACATCAATGTTATAGTGTTATCTGTTAACATCTGAATATTAGAGTCAATATTACTGAAATAAGATAGAACAGTAGGTAAGACAGAAGACAACAGGGTAGAGTCACTATTTTCTTAAATGACTGAAACACCTGTTTTTTAGACATCTGGGCAGAGTGAGGTGGGACTCATCATCAGTGTGACCAAATAAATCTCAGAATCATAGAATCATTTGTGCTGGAAAAAACCTTTTCAGATCATTGAGTTCAACTACTGACCTAACATTGCCAAGTACACCACTAAACCATGCCCCTCAGCACCACATCTCCACAGCTTTGAAACTTCTCTTGGGATCATGGGGACTCCACCACTACCCTGGGCAGCCTGGGCCAGGCCTTAACAATCCTTACAGGGAGGACATTTTCTCCTCAGGTCCAACCTAAACCTCCCCTGCTGCAACTTGAGGACATTTTCTCTTGTCCTGTCACTTGCTCCTTGGGAGAAAAGATTGACCTGGCTCCAGTCTCCTTTCAGGGAGTTGTTGAGAGCAAGAAGGCCTCCCCTGAGCCTTCAACTCCTAAGTCTCCCTCAGCTGCTCCTTGAAACATTTGTGCTCTAGACCCTTCCACAGCTTTGTTGCCCTTCTCTGGACGTGCTCCAGCCCTTCTTGGAGTAAAGAGCCCAAAACTGAATACAGGATTCAAGGGTTGGCCTCCCCAGCGGCCAGTCCAAGGGGGTGATCCCTACCCTAGTCCTGCTGGCCACACTAGTGCTGATCCAAGCCAGAATGCTGGAGGTCTTGGCCACTTGGACACATGCTGGCTCATCTTCAGCTGCCTGTTGATCAACACCCCCAAGTCTTTTTCCACTGGGCACTTTCCAGCTGCTCTGCCCCAGCCTGGAGAGTTGCAGGCAGTTGTTGAGACCCAAGTGCAGGACCTGGCTCTTGGCTTTGTTGATCCTCATCCCACTGGCCTTGACCCATGGATCCAGCCTGGTCAGATCTCTCTGTATATTCTCCCTACTTTCAAGCAGATTTACACAACCACCCAACTTGGTGCCATCTGCAAAACGACTGAGGGTGCCTCAATTCCCTTGTCCAGATCATTGATAAAGATGTTAAAGCAAAAGCCCATACTAGGCCCTGGGGACACCACTTGTGACAGGCCACCAACTTGATTTATGTTCTCACCACCACTTTCTGGGCCCAGCCATCCAGCAAGATTTTACCCAGTGAAGCTGTGGGAAATAATGTCACAGGTTTTACTAAATTTAGGTAAACAACATCCACAGCCCTTCCCTTGTCCACTACGCTGGTCGCCTTGCTGTAGAAAAAGATCAGGTTAGTCAAGCAGAACCTGCTAACTGGGCTTCATAACCTTCCCCATCCTTGAGGTCAGTTTCAGCAGTGTTACACAACACTGAAGCTAGAGGATAGGCCTATAAGAGTTTGGTGTGGGCTTGGGTTTGTTGTTGCCCTAGAGAAAGCAAAAGTGACAGGCTCCTTGCAACTGTCCAGTGAGACCCTCTGCACCATTTTCCCCAAATGACAGCAAGATCAAGAGTGGTGTTCATGGTGACTGTGACAAGCTTTTTCTTCAGACAGATGGGCTCCCACATATTTGTACCTCAGAAAACTCTCCGGGGACCTGGCAGAGCTGCTAGATAACCATGTGTTTCTGAAGGCAGCCCCAGCACGGCAGGCTCCAGTGTGCTATGTTTAGCATTGAGATGACCAGATGGGCTGTTCACACAGTGAGTGTGCAGGATTCTCTTGGTGCAAAAATAATGCATCGCTCACTTAGCTGGGGTTTAAATGGGGAATGGAGAGGGTTCTTGTAGAAGAGCTTCTTGGTCTCTCCCATGTTGGATTTTCACTTGTGGCCCACTTCTACCAGGAAAATAGGCTGCTCCGAAATCAGGTTTCTTGGAAGTTGTCCATTCCCTACAGCTCTTGTGAATCGTACCCCTGTGTTCTGCACAGACAGTACTGTCTGCTCCTGTGTGTGGAGTCCTGAACTTGTACCTTCATTTCTACTCCTTCCAGTGATTGGGACTCATTTTGGTATTTTATTCTTCGGTAACTGTCAATGCAGATCAATGCAATTCTTTCACTGTAAATGGTCCACTAAGCCACAAAGTCAGTAAGAGCAAAAATAAAAATACAATTTTTTTATATTCTTTTCAATAGTGACCCATATAAATTTATCATCTAAATCCTTCCCCTGTTATTTTATGAAAGCCTTTGTTTATGAAGTTGGAAGTTCTGAGTAGCAAAATGAGGAGCAGGCCTCTGGTTGTGTAAAAGAAATACAAAGTTCAGGAAAGCACACTGTGATTAAACCAAGTAAATGCAGCATGGGGAGCTCAGAGGGGGACCCCAGTTTTGTGTAAACTGTGACATAAACCAGAGAACACTGAGCAAGGAGAAAACTCACAAAAGATAATAAAGGTTTGATCTTAAAGTTGATGGCTGGTTCAACCTCATGGCTTTTTTAGTACAACCATTCACAGCTGCGTTCAACTTAGATAAAACTCTGGGGAGACCTTATAGAGACCTTTCAGTATCTGAGGGAGACGTACAAGAAAGCTGAGGAGGGACTGTTTACAAGAGCTTGTAGTGATAGAACCAATGGGTAATGGTTTTAAACTAGAGAAGGGCAGATTTAGGTTGGACACCAGGAAGAAATTTACTGTGAGGGTGGTGGAACACTGAGACAGGTTGCCCAGAGAGGCGGTGGAGGCTCTGTTCCTGGAGACATTCAAGGTCAGGCTTGATGGGGTTCTGAGTAACCTGATCTTGTTGAGGATATCCCTGCTCACTGCAGGGCAGTTGGACTAGATGAGCTTGAAAGGTTCCTCCCAACCCATGGCATTCTATGATTCTATGTTTCCATGATTCTATGACTCTAGGAGCACAGAAGGATGGGAGGTGCTGCCAAAGGGCAGTGGGACTGTCTATGGGAACCATGGAGTGTCCAGGCCCAAGTGTGGGACCCATAAGCTGCTTTAGCCCCAAGCTCCCCGAAGCCATCAGGAGTCCACCAGTGCTGCTGGACTCAGGAGAGAAACACTTGAGAGGAAAGACTGGAGAGAATCACTCGTATGGGAATCACTAACATGCAGTCTGTAATCACTTAAAAGATTAGGGTGGGAGCTAAAAAAGCTTACAGACACTTACTGGTTTGATTTTGGGGGGTTATTTATTTATTTATTTATTTATTTATTTTGGAATCAGATGGATTGCTTGGACTTGATGTCTGGGATTTTCTTACATTCCAAATGCAATTAAAATTATTGCCATTTTTATTTCAATGTAAAATCCAGCAACTCTTGCTTCTGTAAGCAAGAATCATGATATTCTCTTATAATTGAACATGCTGACCTAAAAAGATAAATGGGGCAAGAATACAAAAATGGACAGTGTCGGTGGAAGTGCTGTCACTCATGAGGGTTCCTTACCTGGTGTGTAAAAAGCCAACCCACACACTGAGTTGAGGAGTTTGTCTTTATGTCTGTTCTGTAGAGACGGGTGCAGGTATCTGAGAATAGCAGCAGACCCAGTGTTGACAGGGACACATTATATGAGCATGAGACATGTCATCAGTCATATTTCCCTACATGTCCTACAACATGCATATATAGGATGTCTAATGATTAAAACATTTTAGGGAGGTTCCCTAATTTCCATGCTCTTTATTGCATTAGAGGTGTGTATTTTAGTATTATAATTACTAAAGGTTACTTCAGGATACACTCTTGTCTCAGCTTTGATCCAGAAGTTAGGTATTTTGTTTTGTCCAAGTCAGCAATGGGAGAAGAATACAAAAGACATATGGTTTTGTTTCACATCCTATTCAAGGTTAGGTACTTTCCATGGCGCCTCAACCATGGTCAAATGAAACTCCTTGATAAACTTTTAATTTCACTCTTTTGACATCAGAAGTGAAGATGATACCACAGCAGATTGCATACATGTGTATATACATCCAAACAGTTTAAAATGCAAATTTGTGGGATGTTCAGCGCTTGGCAATCCAGTTCATCTTATGTTAAAACATCTAGATGTTGTTCTAGTTTGAGTTAGAACAGAGCTGATTCTGTTCAGCAATTTCACCTCTCAGCTCAGTCTCTGCTCAATGACAGCACTTTCTAAAGTTCACAACAGGTTTTCACAGACAGTCTCTGCTTTCAGCAGTGGCAACACTCCTTGTTTAGAGTCACTACCAAGGGTTGGGATGTGCAGAAAGTCTCTGGCTTGTATTTGCTCCTGTGAAGAGCAAGATCACAGCTCAATCTCGTGCCCCATGTTGGGGTGCAGTAAGTGGTGGCACCTGCAGGGAGGAGTGGCCAGTACATGGGACCCCAAACTGACCAACAAAGGATTCCATCCCATGTACGGCATGTTCAGTGTAAAGCTGAGGGATCACAAGGGTCAAGTCTCTTCTTCAGTGGTTGATGTCTGAGGAGGACTCTGTTCTGCTTTTGATCCTGATCCTGATGCCTGTTATAATAATCAATAGCTAACCTCTGGAAATGTAGCAGCTGTTGTAACCATGTAAAAGGAAACTAAGCTATTATTGCCTGCAAGAAGTTGGTGCTTGTGAGCTAAGGCTTGTAATAATAATTGGTAAGGAAATCATTCCATTATGCCTTATATTGTGATCCTACTGAGCCAGGTTTCTGTTCATTAAAACAATTTTTCAACTCCAAGGATGAGCAAGATGTTGTAGCCAGAAATCGAGTAAGATCAGAAGGCTGTCTTCGAAGCTAACTATTGCAAATGTAACACTTCTAGTTAGCAGAACTAGTACCTTTAGTGGGAACATCCCAGAGCAACTAGGCCTTGAAAATCACTAATCAATTGTGTCTTGACAGCTTGGCAGAAGAACTTAAGGCTTGTGTGTAGTNAGAGCAACTAGGCCTTGAAAATCACTAATCAATTGTGTCTTGACAGCTTGGCAGAAGAACTTAAGGCTTGTGTGTACTCAGCTGCACTGCCTTCATTACAATACTAAAAATCACTCCCAACGGTCAAAAAGACCCCAGCCCAGGGCAGATTGGACCCTTAAAGCATGCATTGCAGTGGAAGTATGGAGTCAGCAATATTATAACTGTATGTAAATTACTAACCAATCACCATAAAGCGAATGGATTCAATGAAGTATTAATTCTGCTATTTTTTCATAAGTATGACACAGATAATCCTGTATGGTATGCGTGTTAGGAGGATCTGTCCTCCATGCATCTGGTGCTGTAATAAAGAATGTCTGCTTTCTAAAACTCCAAAACGAGTCCTAGAGAGTTATTTTCTCCATATTGGTATGGTAACAATTGTATGTTTCTGAATCCAGTTCTAGCTGCTGAATTCAGTTCCTGTCTGCCCCTGAATCTAGTCTGGGACTTTCCCAGTGCCTGCTCCGCCGCATCAGTGGTGATGGTGATCAGGGGTTTAAGTTCCATATCGGTATTGTATATATTTGTATATATTCCATTTTACTGTTATTATTTTCATTAAAGCTGTTCTGGTTTTCTTTTCTAACCTGTAAGTCCCTCTCCCTTATTCCCTTTCTCTTCCCCTTCAGGAAGGAGAGGGCTTAAGAGAAAACATCTGTCCTTTGTCCAGTGGCTGGTCCAGCCCTAACCCTTCACAGGTAGGATGATAATACCACTACTCCCATGCATCAGAGTATTAGATCTAGTGTAATGTGCAGTTTTACTGTTGTGTTTTTGTTTGTTTGTTTGTTTGTTTTCTAAATGATTAGACAATTATTCCATTTAGATTTTATAGCTTCCTGTCTGAAGGGTATTAGCTCTACATAAGGAGGAAATGTTGTTTCAATTATCTTAGCTGGACATATAGTTATAATATTTTTCAATGAAAAGAGTAGCAGAAATATTCATAAAATTCAGTGAATCAAAACAAATAGACTAGAATACCTAACAGAGTAGAATAATTAAATAGATATCACTGTGAAAGAATCTTAGAATCATAGAATAGTTTGGGTTGGAAGGTTCCTTAAAGATGCTGCCATGGGCAAGGACACCTTCTACTAGGACAAGGTTGCTCAAAGCACCATCCAACCTGGCCTTGAACACTTGCGGTGATGGAACATCCACAGCTTCCCTGGGAAACATCTTCCAGTGTTTCAACACCCTCAGAGTGAAGAACTTCCTAATTTCTAATACCAATCTATCCTCTTCCAGTTTGAAGCCATCACCCCTCATCCTATCACTATAAGCCCTTGTAAAAAGTCCCTCCCCAGCTTTCTTGTGCCCCCTTCAGATACTCGAAGGTTGCAATGAGGTCTCCCCAGAGCCTTCTCTTCTCCAGGCTCAACAGCCCCAACTCTCCCAGCCTGGCCGTGCAGCAGAGGGGTTCCAGCCCTCACATCATTGCTGTGGCCTCCTCTAGCCCCGCTCCAATAGGTCTCTGTCTCTCCTGTGCTGAGGACTCCAGAGCTAGACCCAGCACTTCTGGGAGGGGTCTCCATGGAGAAGAGCAGAGGGACAGGATCTCTTGCCTCAACCTGCTGCCCATACTGCTGGGGATGCAGCCGAGGGTGCCATTGGTTTCTGGGTTGCACTTGCACCTTGTTGGCTCTTGTTGAGCTTTTCTTCAGCCAGGACCCCTAAGTCTTTCTCCTCAGGACTGCTCTCAACCCATACTCCACCCAACCTGTATTTGTGTTTGGAATTGCCCTGCCCCAGGTGCAGGACCTTGTGCTTGGCCTTGTTGAACTTCATGAGGTTGGCATGGGCCCACCTTTCAAGTCTGTCCAGGTCCCTCTACATGGCATCCCTTCCTTCCAGCGTGTCAACCACACCACACAGCCTGGTGTTGTCAGCAAAACTGAAAAAATATTAACTCTTCTATCTCATGATGACAGTAAGTAGAGAGTTATATTGCACATAGAAACATAGAATCATAGAATGACTTGGGTTGGGAGGGACCTCTAAAGGTCATCTAGTCCAACCCCCCTGCAGTGAGCAGGAACATCATCAACCAGATCAGGTTGCTCATAGCCTCATCAAACCTAAACTTGATTATCTCCAGGGATGGAGCCTCCACTACTTCCCTGGGCAACCTGTTTCAGTGTTCCACCACCCTCATAGTTAAGAACTTCTTCCTAATGTCCAATCTAAATCTACTCTTCTCTAGTTTAAAACCATTGCCCCTCAACCTTTCACTACAGGCTTTTGTAAACAGGCCCTCCCCAGCTTTCTTGTAGGCCCCTTCAGATACTGGGAGGCCACTGTAAGGTCTGCCCAAAGCCTTCCCTTCTCCATGTTGAACAACCCCAGGTCCCTCAGCCTGGCCTTGCAGGAGAGGTGCTCCAGCCCCCTGAACATTTTTGTGGCCCTCCTCTGGACCTGCTCCATCAAGTCCATGTCCTTCCTGTGTTGAGGACTCCAGAGCTGGACACAACACTCCAGCCGAGGTCTCTCAATCTGATGGCCACGCTTCTTTTGATGCAGCCCAAGAAGTGATTGGTTTCTGGGCTGAAAGCACACATTGTTGCCTTATGTCCAGCTTCTAGTCCACCAGGACCTCCAAGTCCTTTTCTGCAGGGCTACTCTCTATAACATCACCTCCCAGCTTGTGCTGATGATGACTGTTTTGATCCAGGTGCAGGATCCTGCACTTGGTCTTGTTGAACCTCATGAAATTTACCTGGGCCCACCTCTCCAGCTTGTCCAAGTCTTTCTGGTTGACATCCCACCCCTCTGGCATATTGACGGCATCACTCAGCTTGCTGTCATCTGCAAACTTGCTTATGATGCACTTGATCCCGCTGTCTATGCCATTGATAAAAATATTAAATAACAGAGATCCCAGTACAAACCCCTGAGGGACACCACTTGTCACTGATCTCCATCTGGACTTCGACTTTTTACCACTGCCCTCTGGATGCAACCACCCAGCCAATTCCTTATCCACCAAACACTCCACTCATCAAATCTGCATCTCCCCACCCTGGCAAGCAGGATGTTGTTGGGGACTGTGACAAAGGCCTTGCAGAAAACCAGATAGATAATATCCATATGTCATCCCTTGTCCACTGATATAGTCAATCCATTGCACATGAAACATAGTACAGCCCAAGTGTAGCTCTACACAGGGTGTCGAAATGGACAATTCGGATTCTGTTAATGCTTTATTATTATTATTTTTATTATTATTATTATTATTTGGTAGAAATAAGATCCACTTTGCAAACAAATTAAGGAACCTGACTTCATAGGGGTTTTTATTGCCACCTGACTCTTTTAAAGGGGATACTTTGCCTGAGGTTGGTTACTGTTGGAGAAAGATCATTATATATACATATTAACGCAAAGATTCACCTGCATTGCATGGAATTTCCTGGGAATGTGGTCTTTGGTAGGCTTCACTAGTACAACCTACTCTGTGTCCCTATGTATTTTCTCTTGACTTTCAATCACTATGAAGGTCTTGTAAATTCTTCTTGAAAGTAAGAAACACAAGCAACACATTTCTTGATAGAATGAGAGGGGTTGTAAATTTTGAAGTTTTTGTAGAAACATGGAATTGCTAAGTAATTAAACCTCTATCTATTTTTAACATTTTTATCCCAAAGGTAGAATATTTATTAGTAGACATAGTATTGAGTAACGAACATAACAATTTTAGGGATTAATATAGAAAAGAGCAAGGATATTTAGGGGCATGTGTCAAGCTGACAGAGCACAGAGTTTTTTATTACCCTCTGTTCAATGGCATTGAGTCTCCAGTTCACAGGTGGGAAAATAAAATTTCTACATCATGTGCTCATAGAAGTAAAGTCTCCTCAGAGAATCATCCAAGAAAAAGAGATTGAGGAAAAAAAGTGTTTTGCAGAAAGAAGTATAAATGTACTCCAAATGAATGCATCTTGTTTCACTTTATCTTGGACTCTTCCTTCTTGTGCTCTTTCAGCAGCGCACACACTGCTACTACTGGTTTTATTATAGAAACAGGAACACTTTCCTAGCTTTATGTACATCTCAAAAAAAAAAAACCAAACCCCAAACCCAAACAAAACACAGTTATGAAAGCTGCTTAATAGTACCAGTGCTGATGCTGATGAAATAGAAAAAAACGTTTCTGTCAACCTCCTTTAATCCTGAAAGGAGAACAACTTTTGCAGCTATTGCTGGGATTACAAATGTGCAGGAGGGAGGGCATGTTTGGTACAATGCTGTAAAAAACCCATGATGGACTAATCCCTGCATTACCAGCCAAAATGCTCTGTAACAAATATATGAGCTCTGCATGTAGGATGTAATAAAAGTGTAATTTCATATAAATGACATAGTAAAGTTGTTAAACTGACTGGTTTGGATACAAAAAGAATTTGAATGTACTGTTTTGTAGTTTCTGGTCTTGTGTGATGGATCCCATGGTATATTTTTATCTCTTTATGAGTGATATTAGCACTGGGCATATCAACCAAAATCTTTACAGTTTGGCCAGATATTGAAGATATGTAACAGGAACGGATAAGCAACTCTAAAATAGGCCACTTGTCCTATAATCTTCAATTCTGTTCAAAATAATTTGTTGTTCCGGTGAATGCTTAGAAGTGGAAAACACTTTATGTAATAAAGCTAAGCATAGACTGTTTAAATCTCTTTCAAAAAATCCCAATTTATTTATCACGCTTCTAACCCTCGATTGTCCTCATGGCAGGTAGCTGTAGGAGAGATCAGGATCAAATCGGACGGATTGTCACTAGCCACCAGAGGTCATGAGCAGGTCCGGCTTCAAGACGTGCTTATGTGTATGTGAGGACATTTCTCCGTTGAGATAGTGTCTATATGCTTTAACTCAAATGTTATGCTGCTGTTTTTATCCCTAGTATTTATTGTCAGAATGATATCACAGTTATTTTAGACATTGTAGTGATTGCAGTGGTTGAGGCAGGGTCTGTTTTAGCGTGATTCCCCTCTGATGGTCACCACTTAACTTTTATTTCAATATTATTTCTTTGAGAGATTCAGTGAAAGCATGGGACAACCTGTGTGAACTGCAGAATTACTCTCTTGATAGCCATGGAGAAGAACAATTAATGTTGTTTAAATCTTAGAGTAATACAAGTACGAAATCATCCCCACAGAGAGAGCAGACATGTTCTTCAGAAGTGTCTTGAGACTCAGAAAAAAGGTCAATATGAACCACCATTTTTCAGTTAGTGGAGAAAACAGGAGTTGGGTCAGAGAAATTTATCATGTATTCTAACTGAAGGAAGTAATTTGGCTTAAGAGTTGATGACAGAAATTAAATACATTTTGTGCAAATATTTTTCAGTCAAAATTATCATAGAATCATAGAATGCTTTGGATTTAGAGGGACTTTTAAAGATCATTTAGTCCAACTCCCTGGCAGTAACAAGGAACATCTGCAACTCAATCAGGTTGCTCAGAACCCCATCAAGCCTCACCTTGAATGTCTTCTGGGATGGACCCACCACCACCTCCCTAGGCAATCTGTTCCAATGTTCCACCACCCTCATGATAAAGAACTTATTAATGTTCAATCTAAATCTACCCTTCTCTAGTTTAAAACCACTGCCCCTTGTCCTATTGCTACTTATTCTTGTAAACAATCCCTCTCCAGCTTTCTCGTAAGCCCCAAGATAAAATATTTTGTCTCTCATAGGCTAAACCAAATTTGTTAGAAATTGGCGCAGAGTCCAGAATGAAAAAAAGTGCAAACAAAGACAAACAGAGGGGAGCCTGGGAGTATTGCCTACACACCACTAACATGATAGTGGTGAAAGTAACCAAAGAAAAGGGGAGCTTGCCCATTGCCATCATGTTGGATGAAAGCAGAAGAATGAAGATCTCTCAGATCATTTCCATGCTCCAGAAAAACAAAATACCAGACTTAGATATAGATATCAGAAATATAAACCTTTCTCACAACTCAAAAATGACTGAGTCTCTTGTGAGACACCTTCAAGTGTACTGATTTCACGTTATTCTTCCATTTACAGTTCATGTTTGTCTGGCTGAACATAGTGATGCCTAACAAGAATTGTGCAAAATTACCCAGGGGAAGGCAAAACTGTGAGGAGCATCATACAAAGTTTTGCTGCACTTTGAAGTACTATTTCAGAAGATCCTTTTAATTGATTTTTGTGAAAATTGATGAAAATGCCATAAATATAAATTAATATTTTTATTGTACAAAAAAAGTACACTGAAGTATATATAATGCACAATGAAATAAAAATAATGTTATTTAGCTCTTCTAATGACATGACATTTTTCTTACATTGCTTTGAACATTTAAGTCAAAAGACATAGCACCAGCTTATGAAGATCAGAAGGATGTAGATATTACTTTGTCAGTACAAATTGAAGTGTTTATTCCTTACACCCTCTGCTACAAGTTACTAACAGAACATCACACCAACACACTTTCACTAAAATCTAGGATATTTAATCTATTTACTACATGTAAAACAAACTTTCAGTGAAACTATGACTCCAGAAGAAAGTGATGGTTGATTCCTCAAGACTTGTAGAGGCCACTGATCTGGTGCCCTTTTCCATCTGTTTTAGAATCACATGGTGGGGGTTAGAAGGGACCTCTGGAGACCATCTTGTCCAATCCTTCTGCTCCAGCAGGGTCACCCAGAGAAGGGGGCCCAGGATCACATTGTCCAGGCACGTTTGGAATCTCTCCAGAAAAAGAAAACTCCACAACCTCTCCGGGCAGCCTGGGACAGGCTCTGCCATCCTCACAGAAACAATGCTCAGATGGAACCTCCTGAGCTCCACTTTGTGCCTGTTGCCCCTCGTTCTGTCACTTGGCACCACTGACGAGAGTCTGGCCTCAGTCTCTCGCACCCCAGGGACCCTTTAACTATTGATCAGCATTGATCAGATCCCCTCTCAGGCTGCTCCTCTCCAGCTAAATACCCCCAGGGCTCTCAGGGAACACAGAGATCCTCCAGGTCTCTCAGCAGCTTAGGAGACTGCTGGACTCTCTCCAGTAGCTCCTTGTCTCTCTTTTACTGGGGTGCCCATAACTGGACCCAAAACTCCAGAAGTGACCTCCCTGAAGCAGAGTAGAGGGAGAGGAGAACCTCCCTCGACCTCCTGGCCACACTCTTCTGAATGGACCCCAGGACACCATTGGCCACAAAAGCCTTTTGCTGGCTCATGAACAGCACTCCCAGGACCTTCTCTGCAGAGCTGCTTCCCAGCAGGTCACCCCTTACACGTACTGGTGCAGGGGGTTATTCCTCCCTAGGGGCAGGACCTGACACTTGCCCTCGTAGAACTTCATGAGGTTCCTCTTGACCCAACTCTCCAACCTGTCCAGGTCTTGCTGAAGGACAGCACAGTTCTCGCATCTCAGCCGCTCCTCCCAGCTTGGCATCATCAACAAACTGGCTGAGGGTCCACTCTGTCCCTTCTTCCAGGTCATTGATGAATATGCTGAACAAGGCTGGACCCAGTCCTGACCCCTGGGGAGCACCAGGCTACAGGCCTACAACTAGCTCTTGTGTGTCAGCCACTCCTCCCAGCTCAGTATCATCAGCAAACAATTTCTTTCAGAAGGTCACACAGGTTATAACCAAAGGTTGCCATCAACTTCCTCTGTCATAGAGGAAAAAACAACATATTCGCACTCCGAGTGGAAGGACAGCTGGGGTAACCTTAATTCCCACTACAAAGTACAACAGAGAGGGCTACATTATTTTCTCATACCTGACAGTGACTTTCCGAAGCCGCAGTGAGCGTAAACATGAAGAACTACTTAAAAAAGAAAAATGAATGTTGATGTATGTGAGGCACAAAATGACTCATAAACTCTTTTATTGTTTTAACAGCCATTTATCATTTGATCAATATTGTATACAGGAAATTCGTGAAAGACTGTATTTGCGGTTTTTATTTCTTCTTTGTGCTGTCCCAAACCACCTGGTGTCTGGTGGTGGCCCGTACAAGTTATCTTCTGATATATAACAAAAGAATGAACATCATTGTGCATATTCACTAAGGAAAATAGCTCCTACATTAAAATGTCATTTACCATATCATTAATTCAGATGAATGCTTGAAGATGTCTAAGAAGGTTTCATCAGCTGCAATAACAGAGGAGGCACAGAAACACTCACTAGAAACTCCTCTAGAATATTGCTACTTTAATTGTCCTCCAGCTTGGCTTAACCCTGAAGTGCAGGTTGACCTGAATTCAGCTAAGAGAAATGTCATTTTGGCTTAGTCCAAACAGACATCATCCTGCCCGCTGCCCACATCCAGGCAGGCTATGCAGCCCGGAGATCTCGGTGTATGGCAAATTATGTAGGCCTCTGAGAGGAAGCAGCACTCGTAAACAATCTCCTGTGAATTCTAATTACAGGAGCTGCAAAGTGGTGGTAATGATGGATGTGGACAGCGGGCTTTCTCAGCATGTGACTGTCTGCTGTTATTAAACAAGCAAAACCTGCCACATGTATTATTGCTGATTGTAGTCGAGTGTTGCAGGGGTACTCCAGGTAGGAGAGGGGTGGGTGTGGGTTCCTGTTACAGAATTACTTTTGTAGCAGTGAATTTACTAATATAGAGAATCCTCTCCTCTTATGGTTCTGTTAGGGGTGGACGATAGTCACATTTTCGCACGGTAATGATCTGTTATTGTAAC
>WEIS01066876.1:0-11179 GCA_013389965.1 Todus mexicanus | reverse complement strand
TTTTTTTTCTGACCTAATGTAATTTTCTAGTTTGTTTTATTTTTTTCTTTTGCATTTTCACGGCAACCTCATACTGTCCTGTTTTAAACCAGATGGTCTAACATAGATCGTCTTGTGTGCCACATAAATCAGTGCAAGAGGGAGGCTTTGGTGTTTCAATTTTGTAAATCTTTCACTCTTCCTTTAAATCTTAAAACTTTCCACAGATATCAGGTGGAAAAACAAATTCTGGGGGAAATCAATGGAAATTCTACCAGTTGGAACCTTGAACGTGACTCTTCCAAAGTAGGTTACTGTCCTATTTCCTTTTGGTTTCAGTCTTTGCTGCAATCTACTTTATGCAGCCTTGTGAATGGATTGGGGAAGTGTATGCAGACATTGCATGAATTATACTGTTGAGAATTAGTGCCTAGCCCAAATCTCTCCCTACTGTACACTTGAGCCTGAAGATCCATTTGGGTTTTCTGAGGAAAAATACACAAACTCTCTAGAATGTGATAGAGTGGGATAGAAATGTTTTAGGAGTGAGAATCCAAGTTTTACATGTACGAAAGTAATGAACTGTTCAGAACAAGGTTGCAATATAGGACTGTCAGCACTTAGCACTCTCCTTTCTAAGGATACTCTCGATACTGCCAAGTGTTCCCTCAGAACAACCACTAGTAACAACGGAAGGTCATTTTTCAAAACATAGAAAGGCCAAAACGCTTTTCAGGTGTTGACAGAGTAGTGAGAAGTTGTTTCACAACAGGTAGGATCTACCACTTGCAATTAATCTTGAGAGTATGCAAGAAGAGGACAATTTGAACAAGTCTGCTGGTTTTGCAGTACTATTCCTGCTCCTGGACATTGCAGCCAGCCTTTCTGTCTGCCTCTGACAGTATGGAATCACTCCACTTCACTTCTTTATCCGTCTCAGGAAATTGAAGTAAATGCACTCAGGAGCATCTTTTACTTCCGTTTTCATGTTTGCTGCTTGTCTCTGAAGGAGAATGTGGTTTGCACAGTAGAACTCCCTCATTTTATTCCCTTGATTGACAATAGAGATGCTCTGACTCTGAGTAGTTGTTACAGAGGGAAAGGGATGATGTGCCAGTGATCTCCTACTTCCTTTCTATCTCCTTTCCAAATTAATTTTGTTCTATTTTTAGCTTAATTGCATTGTGTTCTTATAGCCTCTATTTAGCCTTACGTTGATCTTTAGGTCACTGTCCTGACCCTAAACTTGTTGTGGCCACATGACTTAGTGCTCTGTGGGCAGTGAATATGTCATTCGGGGCTTCAGCGGTTCGTATCTTGGTTTGTTCACCATTCTTCAGTTCTCTGCACTAACACTTAGGTGAGCTCCTATATGGAGGATTAACAATGTATCCAGAACCAGAGCTTTATTGAACAAAGCTATTGTTTCCATTTTTTTGAGGATTATGATCTTGTATTTATGATAATAGAGCTATGTTTTACTTTTTTGTTCATCATGATTATGTTTAATCTATATTGCCAACCACTTGTTAATCTGTTCTTAGGTATGGAGACTACTATGTCTGGAACAAAGTCACTACTTGTATACATAATATTCTTAGTGGAAGGAGGTGGATAGAACACTATGGAGAGATAACTATCAGAAACACAAAAAGCAGTGTTTGTATTTGTAAACTCACATTTGTCAAGGTAACATATGTATTCTAAATCATTCTATATATTCATAAAACCTCATAGTTTGAGCACATGTGAAGCTATTTCTTCAGTATTCCTGAAATCCACATTCCACATTTTGTCATACCAACATTTGTAAATATGTAAATTGTCAAATGAGAGTGCTATGTCAAGTCATATCACTATTCCCTTGAACATTTTCTATCAGTGTGTTGCATTGCTGTATAGCAGAGTACTATACTGTTGTTGATACTAACTTAAAAATGAAATATCAAAATTTATTTTCTATAACCACAATGAAAACATGTCACTGTAGACTTCTGTGCCATTTTACTTCTGCCTTTACTAGAATTGAATTGACAGTCAATATTGTATCTCTTTAGATTAAATAATGCTGTTTAAGTTCATAGTGTTTTAACACCCAGGCAAGGACCAGATATAGAAACAGATTGCTATATAACTATGTTACTATCAATTACTTTCCCTAAAAATAAGTTTGTCTTTATATTGCAATAAAATGCATCAGTACAATTCCAGTGTTAGTAATGGCGTGTTACTGTAAATCTGAAATTCAGATTTTGATGGATGTTCAGAGAATGGGCAATTTGCTCTGTAGATGAAGATATAAGAAATAAATTTATCTAAGAAAATAAAAACAGTGAAAACAAGGCAAAAAATAACAAGTAATACTGGCTGAATGTCTTTCCTGATGCAAACAGTAATATACAGCACCTATCAAAATCTTCCCTTACGTGTACATGTATATTCAGTATTTCTCCATATGGAAAGAAGAGAGTTAACTGTCTCTGATCTTGCAACTTTCAAAATAACATTTTATCTGAATTGTGTGGGATTTTTGTTAATGAAAATCTATAATAGAGTTCCCAGATTTGCAGGTAAATAGTTTTATACTAAAACCACGTATCTAATTACTGATTTCTAAATTAATTCAGATCATCTGAATTTTGAATTCTAATGTTCTTTGTTCCAGGTGAGCTGTTCCAATACAAAGTTTGGGCGGTCAGTGCCACATATACAGTATTTGTATTGGTACAGTGCACAATGCAAAACACAGTGTGAATTAGTAATACTTTTTTAAACTTGTAGGTGAACTACTGGAATTCAAATGTAAATGAGGTCCAGGGTGTTGTGATAGATCAAGAAGGGAAGGTGGTTCATCGCCTTTTTGGAAAGTGGCATGAAGGCCTTTACTGTGGGGTTGCACCTTCAGCCAAATGCATATGGAGGCCAGGTAAGAAGCTTGTAATAAACTCCGGCAGGCATTGTAGCATAACCCAAAACTATGTAAAAGTGGTTTAGCCATCACTTTAAATACGCAAAATACTACTGCAGAAATTGAATTTCTGGCTAGACAAATTAACAAGAATTGCATGAGCTTATAATAGTGGAAAATGGAAATGTTCTCGCAGAGTATAGTCTTCTACATCTCAGTCTGATGCCTGGCTGAATATTCTCGGGTCTTGGGATCAACATAAGAATACGATTAAGAAAACAAAATATATCTGGGTGTGCCTGCCTTCTCTCAGAGAGCAGAGTAGCTTATTTGTATTCAACAAATAGGAGATGCCAGTGGGTTGGTTGTCTTGATGCTTTATTAGCCTAAAGGATTGGCCTTCAGAGATGGCAAGCTCCTGTGATTTCAGGAGCTGATTCCAACTTCCTTACTGCCTACTTTGAGGCACTGAGATTGAATTAATCATCCTTTGCAGCACCAATAGTATCTTTCATACATGCAGAGTGATGATTATCCAGGAATTGTCATTATTATTAGTATTTTGAACCCTGCTATGTATTGATACTGTTTTGAACCCTAATTGCACCTCTCTCTCTGCAATATCTGCTCAGACAACCATTAGGGCTGGAGGTGTTGGACAGTACCAGATCAATCTACAACTGAGGGTTATGTTCTAAAATTACCTCTGAAGATTGATTAAGATTGGCTTTTATACAGACATTTGATAAGGCCACTTTCCAGGGAACCAAAGACTATGTTTAACTTGAAAACAGTAATTTTTATTTTAAAAGGATCATTAAAAATTTGAATCTATTACCATGTAATTACAACCTCTGCAGGATAAGCAGTTGAAATGAATATTTAGTGAATGTTACTCCACCTAGAAAACAGCTTTTGATGCTTTTTATTCTATGTAAAAGTAAAAGCTAGTAATATTTTTTCTGTTGTAATTTAATAAATAAATGAATCTTGCATATTTAGAGTGATAATTCTTAAAACTTTTTTCTTTCTCATACACATTCATACAGGCTCCATGCCAACCAATTATGAACGTTATTACGGCTTCACAAGGTTTGCTATTGAGCTCAATGAACTAGATCCTGTACTGAAAGATCTCCTTCCTATGACAGATGCTCGATTCAGGCCGGATCAAAGGCAAGAATGCGTATTTATACACTTTATAATTGGTGGGTTGAAGGCTGAGTTTGGCTGAGTATTGTTTTTTGTCTACGTCACCACTACTGTCTAAATTAAGCTCTGGAGGATTCTGCTAGCAGAGAAAGTATTCAGTATTGCAGCCAAACTTTTGCTTTAACCAGTTGAGGGAAAGTAGAAAGCATCTGATTGCTATAGTAGAGCTGTAGTGCAATCTTCAGGCAGAGGTAGGATCCTCATAATAAACTGGACACAGGCTCTGAAACGTCATGCCTTCTTGGTGTGTATGTGTCACGGTTTGGGGTCGGGGCACCCCCAAATCTGCAACAGAACGCTCTCTCCCCCTTCCCACCCAAAAAGGGAAGAAAGGAAATAAAGGAGAGAGACTTATCGATTAGGAAAGGAAACTAGAACAGCTTTACTAAGGAAAATGAAAATAATACTAACAATAATAATAAAAAGTAAATACATACACATATGTACAAAACCAGTATTGAACCCAACCCCCACTGATGGTAAAAACGTCTCCATCCCCACTGATGCTGTGGAAGGGCCCAACAGCAGACGGGAATTGGGAGCTGGATTCAGGGATGTAGCCCAGAACCTGGGGCTCAGCCAAGGCTGAAGACGAGGGCTGAGACTGGGGCCGGAGGCCTCAGGCCAAAGCTGAAGCTGCCAAGGCCAAACCGAGTGAGGAAGAGTCCTGAAGCTGAGCGAACAGCTTGATCCGAGAGAAATGGGGAAAAAAAAAAGGGCAAAATGGCGAAAGGGCCAAGAGACCGAGACCCTCGTGATCCCTCAGCCTTATACCAAATATGACGTATATGGGATGGAATACCTTGTTGGCTAATTTAGGGTCACCTGTCCTGTTTGCTCCTCCCTGAAGGTGCAGCCTTTACTTTTCTGCACCCCCCATGTGGTACACAAAATCTAGCAGTGACCTTGGTTTGCATACCAATCCTTGGTACTAACTATAAACATGGAGTGTTACCACTGCTAGAAGCAGTCTCTGTCTGCAAAAACATGCTGCTAATTTTAAGTAAAAATCCACAGAACAGAATTGTTCTGTTTTAACTCATACCAGGACAGTATGGAAGCTATATTGATTCCCTCCTAATTCTCAGTTCGTAGTACTTCAGTGTTTGTGATCTGCTGAAGTTATTAAAGAAAATATATGCCTTAGGTTATAGGTCAGGTACATGTAACTGAGGAGTCACATTTTGGTTATTCTGATAAGGTTATGACTAGAAGCGTACCAATGAAAGTGGGTGCGATGCAAACAGCAAACCTGGCTTCTGCTTGTCTTTTGTGATGATCTGGGCTAGAAAATCCCTTGTTCTAGACACTATATGATTGCTATAGGACCTGCTGTTATTCATACAGGCTTCTGGAGGAAGGAAATATAGAAGCGGCAGCAGCTGAGAAACAAAGAATAGAGGAACTCCAGAGAGGTCGGAGGCGGTACATGGAAGAAAACAGCATTGAATATGTACCCAAATTTTTTAAGTGAGTCTTTTAATTTCAGCAGTAAGTCTCTGTTTTCTATAGCGTGACTGGACAAAGAACTACAAGAATTACCAGCAACGTAGTCTGTAAATAATGAAAGCCTGGAGAATGGCAATTTTAAGAAAAATAATCAAATACCTGATCTCTGCCTGAGGCAATTTTTGCATAGTTTAAAGCTTCATAATTGAAAGGTCTTTTTCTCACAATGGGCAACAGCTATGCAAGCCTTCTGCACCCTTTGGCCAATTTTTTTTTTAACTTCAAAGTGGAATAGAAGTATAATATTATGATATAAGATTTAACTATGTTATTGTTTTAAGTTATTGCATAAACAAAGTAATAAATAGCAGCCTGAACAACATTATATATATATATATAAAAATATATATACAAATGTATATGTGTGTATATACACACTTGAATTTATTTGGGTTTGAGTAGATGCATTTTTGTTTGGTTGGTTTTATTTTTTTTTTAATTAAGCATTCTTCTGAAACAAGGGATAGTCATGCCAAATAACCTGATGTTAAGCATGAGGAATCTAATGGGAAAAGATTGAACATGCTTGATGTGGTTTTGTAGTGGAAGATGAGCAAAACACAGAGGAAACAAACAATATATAAATGATAAAAGTCTTGCATTCTGCAAAATAGATCTCTTGCTTGGTCCCCTGCACATAATAAGAATCTGTAACGGCCGAAAAACCTTTATGTGGCTTTAAGATCTACTCACATAGATCAGACAACCACTTTGCGATCCTGGCTTTCTAAAGCTTCCACTTTGGACACAGGTAGAGGTTAATTTTTATTTTTAAATCTCTGGTTGTTCTTGTGTCTTTTAGAAATATGAAATCAGATTCAGTATTGAGTTAGATCAGAGAGGTATGGAATTTGATTTCATATTGCATAAGAGCAGAGATCTATGGTCAGAACTTTTTTACTCTCTCTTTTGTTTTATTTTGTTTTGTTTCTTTTCTACAGAAAAGTTATCGACGCTAATCAAAGAGAAGCCTGGGTTACCAATGACACCTACTGGGAACTGCGAAAGGATCCTGGCTTTAGTAAAGTAGAAATTCCCGTACTCTGGTAAACTGCGAATGTAGATCTAGTAAACATATCACTCTGAAGAAAAAAATAACTATGCACAATATGTTTCTTATAGCTAACCGTGGTTTGTGGGTCTACGGAAAAACCTATCATTCACATTTATATTCATCTTTATAACGGACTTTTGAAAGTGCATTAGACCAGGCCCCTGACCACTTCTGGATCTTTTTAATTTTGCAGCAGCCATTAAAAAAAAAAAAGGAAAAAAAATAAAGAAAGAAACATAAACCTTTTAAAGTTTCATATACTGAAAATTCAGAACAAAAGAAGCAGATGAGTAATCCAAAGTCACTTGGAAGAGATGGTAAACACAGAACTGCAACCGGTGCTTTAAACAAACATTGAGTAATGTAATTTAAATTTAAAAAAAGGAAGAAAAAGAGAAAAAAATCATCTTGTTTCAACTATTTTTGTTAATCTCTTGGGTCACAATACTGTCATTTCTGGCTTTAGGTTAGTCCTTTGGTGTAATGTGCTTGGACTGGCCTTTGTCAAAAAGATATGCTTTTCTGGAAGCTGTTTCCATTCATATGCCATTGTTCATGCCTTAAACAAAATATGAAGATGTACAGTAAGCAATTTTAAAATATGTATGCTTAGGCTTGTGTGAAGGGCATATTTTTAAAGCACTAGAATTTTATCATGATATAAATATTGGAGAACCTGCATTATTTAAAATAAAAAGACAACCAAACATCTAACTGTATTTCAGAGGACTGAGATCTACTGTACATGCTTTAGCTTTGAGAAGCTAGCTATATAATCAAACTGAAAAGAAACTGTGAACTGGTTGATTTTGAGACAATTCTGGTAAATGCGTATGAATTGCTAGTCAGAAAGTTCATATTCTAAATGATTGATGCTGAGATGCAATCATCACTTTTACCACTGGCTGGATGGACATAGCCTCACAGAGAATCTCATTTCCCCATAACTGTTTGTGCAATTAGAAATCCTTGAAGCTTTGCAACAGTGTTAAAAACACAGAAAGATTTCATGGGAAGGTCTCTGGCCTCTCTCCAGAATCTCAATGGTACTGTAAATAAAGCTATTTTCTGCCACACATCCTGTTTAATTTACTGGTTCTGTTTTTTCCCCATCCACTTTTCCTGTCTAAATTTGTATTTGAGAGTATGGCAGAGGCTCCCATGCATTGTAGCTAACAACTACTACTTGTGTTGCCAAAATAGCTTTTGTGCAAAATTTTATTTTACAGTTTTTCATGAAGTGATTCTATATTTTTTGATTAAGAACCAGGTCTCTTATGTGTTGCTAAGCCTCAGTTAATATATGTGGGAGAAAGCTTGGCACTTACTATTTGAAAATCTCTGAAACATCAAACTGTAGGAGGGCAGATTTTTATAAAAGGAAAAAAAGTAATTTTATTAACTAAAAACTCCATATGGTATGATCTGCTCTTCCATTTATGCATATATTATACATCCAGGCACTGATGAGAGGTTAGATTTCATGCATACACACTGTATTCCTTTTTACACATACACAGTGTAAATAGTGTACTTGAATTTTTCTATTTAAGATTGATTGCGATACTGAGACCTAACAAAAATAATTAGACAAGTGTGTGATCCTGCCAGCAGAGCTGCTTGAACGGTGGCCAGTAGATCACCACACATACCCAGCTCTCCACCTGCTAGTTCCTTTTGCAGACTCAGGTCCCTACAGAACTGAGACTACATTGGTTATTTAATATGCATTTAGTTATTCCCTTTTGATATGGCAAAGCAACTGACAGAGCACCTAACTACTCATGAATTCCATTTTCTTCACACAATTCTGTTATCAGCAAGAACTATGAAAACCTGAAGAAAATATTAAGTAGACTTTTTAAGAATTGTGAATGTTCGTGGATTGCTTATGCATATTTGATATTAAAAAACTGCACTCAGATTAATGGGATTTCCTCCAAAGAAAGTTTTGAATTATTCAAAGAATGATATCTCTTTTTTCTTTCTTTTTTTTTTTTTTAGGTTCTATGAATCAAAATGGCACATTGTGTGCAAAATAGCAATTAATTATTCTGTGGGTCCTGAAAAATAACATTATTAAACATTTGCCATTATTAAACATTTGCCCACCTCATGCTCTATATGTGCGGTTCACCGTGATATTAGAAAGCATTATGTGTGTATGAGTGCAAGCACATTTGAGGGACAAAACCTGCATGTACTCATTTTTTTTTTGAAAGTTACTTTTTAATTTAAATACAGAAAGGTCTTTAGTTTTATAGTGTTCTGCTAGCACTTTGTGAATGCCATTATTTGCAATGCAAACCAAAAGCTGGGAACACTAAAGATGCTTTCACTGGTTAAACTATTTTTAACAATTTTTTATTTGACAGTCATTGAAAGAAAAGTAACATTAACATTTTTAGAATTAAAAAAAAATCTGTGATATACTAAATCTTTCTACTGAAGGCACTTTTGAAGCCTACTGAATGTTAAATTAGTTAGTAAGTAGAGGAAACACAAAACAATGTCCCAAAACAGCATCACAAAATATTTGCAGTTGTTATCAGAAATTGCAAAGTGCTAGCAGATGGACCATAAAGCAATTTCTTATAGTGTAGCATTCTCTTGATTCTGTGCAAAATCTTTTATTATTTTTTTTTGCGTGACCTTGGGAGACATCATGGCATATTTCATGCTGTTTCTAAAGAGAATGGTTTAACAGAGGATAGGTCTGGGGGCTCCTATCCAAGTTATAATTTTTAGACAACCTGTGAAATTTCACCCGTATTGAGTTGCAGGTGATAATGGGCTTTCCACATTCCCTGCAGTGCAGAATGGGGTTTCCCATGACACAGCGAGAATTTGCTGTTGGCTCCTTTGCAGCGTCAGCACCCATTGTAAGTGCTTGGTGCTTTTCGGCAGGACTGCTGCTTGGCCATCTTTTCCCAGTGCGTGGGATTTTTCCACCCTAGGTGCAGACCTTTGCACTTCTGTTGAACCTCATGAAGTGTCTTCTGACCCAGTCCTCAAGCCGAGCAACGTCCTGATTGAAGCTCTGCCATTTGGCATGCCATCTCATCTTCATAATTTAATATCATCTATGAACTTGTTAGCATGTAGTCTAGGTCTTTGCCCATGTCACTGGTGACATGTAAGTTCACATGGGCCACACACTTGACCCCTGCAGGGCTGTCCTCATTGCTAGTTGCCAGCAAGGCAGAAGTCGTTGATCAGTGTCCTTAAGCCTGGGAATGTGGGCAGTTTTCAGCCCACCTCATCCCATTCATCCAGGCAGTATTTCCTTTTGAAAGGCATGAAAAATACTTACCAGCTCAGTAGATTTAATTGCTATAGGTTTGGTATGTAATGAAAATTAGTGCAAATCATTTGACATTTAAAACATTTTGAATTATTTAAGAAGTTCTAACTTTTGCTACAGACATGTCCTTTGCTTTTTCCTGTGTTTTCTCAAACCACTTATTTCTGTATAAATACACTACCCTAATGCTGTAGTTTTGCAATAGTGAGCTGCACTTTCAACTAATATTTTAAAACTGTACCTTAATTTGTTCCCTGTTCTGGTACTGCAGATATGATAGGGTAATAATAGCTATTTTCATCAAATGTAATGTCTTCTGAAGACTTAAATAGCTTCCTATTTTAGATCTGTATTAACAAGGCGGTACATTTTTTGGCGTATTAGAAATCGTTATCTCACTGGGAGATACAATTTGAATATGAGTTGATTTTTGTACAGTATCACTGTGATTAAAAAGTCACCTAGACATCCATTCTAATTTTAGACAAATGTAAGTTGCATGAAATAAACTTTTTTTTTTTTGTAGTTGGCTTTAAAAGTGAACTCCCACTATAATACCTTTTCATCTTACAAATTATGTTCCTTTATAAAATTTTTATTTTATTTTTTTCTTCTCTTTCTGAACTTCAGTCTCCGAATAAGCTTATATGGCATTTGTGGGTTTTATTTAAATAGCACATGCTAGGCATATGTTGAATATTGAGGTACATATACATGACAGTTTTAGAAGATATTGCCCTTAATTTCCTACTGAACACTGTCAGAGCTTCATAGAAACAAATTAGACAAACTTAAGGCACACTAGGAGCCAGCTCTTGTCCTGCCCTCATGAGTGCCTGGTGAGGAGCTTGCATCTGAGCCATGTCCTCTGTTTCCCATGGAGGTAACATGGGATTTTTCTACCCTCAACCCAGGGAGAGCAGAGCCCAGTCCAATGCAGTCTTGATTGTAGAGTTTCTCTCAAAAAAAAAAATCTGAATTTTCAGAAAGACATTGGAAGGGATGGGAGGTTCATTTGTACTTGCACAGTAACCAAGGGGGCCAAATATTCCAATTCTCTGTGAGCTTTGCAAAACTTGCTTCCATTAGGAAAGTTCTGTTAGTATAGGGAAAGTTTGTGCTCTGTCCTTGTTTTATAGGATTTTGAATTTTGCAGAAATAAACACTAATTGTTTAACATGCCATTGACTGCAGTCATGATTTGAGGAATTAA
>WEIS01066874.1:0-22008 GCA_013389965.1 Todus mexicanus | reverse complement strand
TGTAATAAATGATAGGACAAGAGAAAACGGCTTCAGTTTGCACTGGGGAAGGTTTAGATTGAATATTAGTAAAAATTTCTTCACTGAAAGTGTTGTCAAGCCCTAGAGCAGGCTGCCCAGGGAAGTTGTGGAGTTAACCATCTCTGGAGGTACTTAAAAGAGGGTGCAGATGTGTCTCTTAGGGACATGGTTTAGTGGTGACCAGGCAGTGATGGGCTAACAGTGAGACTTGATCTTGAAGGTGTTTTCCAACCAAAATGATTCTATCATTTTAAGAACCTAATAAGAGCAACTTTTGACAAGATAACTAGGTGCTGATTAAAAATATTCTAATATATCTACAGAGTAACTATACTAGGAACGTTGATAGGTAGAGAGCATTAGCAAAAGGAGCAGGATTGGGGTAAGCAGCAGAGGTAGCACTTTAGCCTGTGTGGTGGAAGTTGTTCTCAATTCAGAAAATCCTGCATAAACCTGCTGCTGTCATTCAGGCACATGGGAAATCTGAAGTGCACAGGGGCTTCACAAGCAGGGAAGGTGGAAATGAAGTCACAGATGGGATAGAGCAAATTGTGCATCAGAGGAAACCACAGCAAAAGTAAGCACAGGAACTTATTCACCTCTTTGCCCACCTCTTAAATTACGAAGAGGAAACAGAAACCACCATGCTCTTTGGAATTTTCTGAACTTGTTTATGTTAAAATACAATGATGGCATAGTCTTCTGGTGTCTGAAGAGACTATACTCTGAGAGTGGCAGGGAAGTATTTCCTCTCAGTTTAACATTCAGGGAAGTTGAAAAATCTCACTGTGCTGATAACTGGCTGGCCACATGAAATATAGCCCACAGTCACAGACCATAACTCTGTTTACTTCAGTGAACTTGTTTTCGGACCTGTCATGTTATGTATTTCTTATGCTTTAACATACTTAACTGCAGAAGATGGTTTCAGAGTGACCCGTATGCATATGTTTCAGCATGTCAGTATAACATTTTCTGTACCACGTATGCCTCTTCATGCCTGTGTTAGAGTGCCATTCACTTGTGATTTATTTTGAAACAATAGGTAAGGGATGCACAAATTAGATGACATAAGTTTAATATATTGTTTTACTTCTTCAGCTGACCTAGAATACACTTCAGAATTCATTTTGTGTAGAGAAAAGAGGACAGACTCATCCTGCTATGATTTTTAGAAGCTGCTGTGGGGAACGAGCTTTCTGTAGCCTCAGTTCTAGGACAGAGCAGGGAGTTGTTATCCCATTTAACTACCTGTTCTGACAGCCAGGCATGCCTGTCTCTTCTGTTAATAACAATTTGGTTTTATGATACTCCTTTGGGAGGTAGCCAGATCACTTTCCTATTGCCAGCTGTAACCTCTACCTTGGTGTGTATCACATCCAGGTATGAGACTATTTTTACGGGGGGAAAAAAATGCATTCTGAGATAGTAATTGATTTGCAAGCAACATAGTCATTAGAAACTAGTGAAGTGCACCATTTTCTAGTTATTTCTGGTGTAGATATGGATTCATTAAAAAGTGCTACACCCGTGCCAAAAATGATAAACTCCTTCTCTGTTTTTCTTTATTTTTAGAAATGACTGTATGTCCACTGGTTACAGGATCTGTGTATCTGGACTTGTGCCTCTAATAATTTTACCAACCAGCCATTCTATGTGTGAATTTAGCAGTGGCAACACAGATTAAATACAACTGGGTTTGGATGGCTTAATCATTTTTCTTATTACTTGGTCTTGCATTTTAAATGGTACTGACGATGAAGAATAGTATCTTCTATGTTTGATTGATAGTATTTCTCCGATGGTGTTTCATGATCCAAGTAAAACTGACAAGAGTATAACAAATACAAATAGAATATAAACCTTCACTGACCACAAACTGGGCATGCATTGTATGCAATTTTAGGAAAGGAGTCTTCTTTGTTATTGTAAATGGTTTGTACATCTCAAATTCTCTTTTTTTTTTTTTTTTTGCATAATGAAAAATACCTCATCAAATGTGCTTTAGGTCTAAGATCAGTGCACACTTAACTGAGAGTTAATTAAGTTAACAGGGTTTAGAAATGAACATAATGCACACTTTGGAATTTTCATTCTGGCATGACTGAATACATTTGGCTGAAATATTGCGTAATTGGCAAGCACCAGTAAGGTGTTTTGCTCTTTTCATGCTGTAAATCAGGGCTCAGGGCTTTGAATGACTTAATTGGCTATTTTTTTTTTCTGGACAACTCTAGAACTTGAGTGCGTCCAAAATTTAAAAGGATCCAGCTGTGGAGACAGTCAAAGAAAGAAGAGAGGTTACTGGGTTAAAAGCTGAGTCAGGGGAAAGAAGAGAGGGAAGAAATGCTGTGTCTGTGACCATTTAGTTGCAAAGGAATCCATAGGAATCTGAGACCACATAGACTAAGCATTCAGTCTCTCTTTTTGCTAAGGGCTGAGCGATGCATTCTGATTTACTCATTAAACAGAGGCTTTTTACTCTTCTTTGAACCCTTAAATACACACATAGTGCTGAACAAAAAAAAAGTTTGAAACTTCAGACAATTATCTTTTCAGTATTTGCCACTTTCAACCATTTTGCACATTTTTCTAGTTCTGTGCAATAAGCAAACCAATAACAAAATGATGATGTCCTGCCTAGAACATGATGAATTTTGCCATTACAAACAACAGGAACATAGCATGTGATATTCACTGTGCTTCTAGGAGACCTGAGGAAAGCTCTGGAGGTCCATGCTGCTAAGGGTGCAGACCATATGTGCTACCTGGCCTCTGACCTGGTATCTGTATTGAATATTGGCAGTACATGATGTGGTTAATGTCCCTTTCTGTCTGTGATGTACAGCAGGGGTGCCCAGATCAAAAGAGTAGCTGGCCAAAGAAAACCTAGGTTGTCAGGACAGGTCCCAGTTTCCTTCTCTTGCTAAAGTCTGCTTCCTCATTTCTGTCCTACAGTAATGCCCTTATGGCAAGGTCCTGCCCCACTTACCGTCATGTGATCTGTCTTCTTGCATCTTATCTATAACTGTACCGGTTTGCTTATCAAGAGGAGAGAGTCAACTTTTTTCTGGGGCTTTCTACTTTGAAGTTGGTTTTGTTTACCTGTTCATACTTTGGGCAAGCTCCTCGAGCAGCCAGCCAAGAGTATCGGTCTTCCATGTGATGTGAGCCAAATAGTACCTGTGCCCTTTCCAGATGGGCTGCAGGCACACTGCAAGGGCATCACTGTCTGTGCAGGAGGCTCTCCATCCCTGGGCTGGAGAAAGCCAGCATGTGTGGGTTATCCCATGCTGTTTGCAGGCTACACAAACTACTTTGTAAGTCTGGGTGTTGGCATATGGTTGAAGTGAGTGCATCATGTCATTGGGCTTTATGTGCAGTTATATTTAATTTTTTGGGGATTTACTGCATTACTAGAATATAAGGTTGTAAAGTCTAAAAACAAAAAAACAAAACAAAAAACAAAGCCTGCTTCATGTGCAGAGAGGCTATTTTTGTGCATGAGGTCCTGTATACTTTTTTGTTATCACTTCATGTCCCTCCTTAATGTCTTTATTTCTGGTTTCCTTTTGCTTATGGTTTCCCTGACTTATTAACTCCGCAGTGCCTTCTTACTTTGCTGGTGGTGACAAGCTGTCACACCACTGTAGATTTCCCCATTACAAAACCCTGTTAGTGACAAACACCAACTCATCGCCCGGCACTTGTTCAAAATCACAACTGGAAAAATAAAAAATCCAACCTCTGAAGCTTCCCTCAGAGGACTACCCACAAATCCTTTAGCTCTCCTCCTCCCCTTTGTCTGTCTCTTCTACTCACTGCTGCTACTACAACCACTGCTCCCAACGTGACTAAATCACAGTGAGTGCGGTGGGTGTGCGCTCCAGTGCCATGTTAAGCCATGTGGCAAGCTGCCGAGGGCTTGTTGGACACCGTGCAGTGAAGTAACCATTAGTGGATGCTAGTTTCATCTGCATGTTTCTTTTTCACAGTTTTACTTAATGCTTCTCTTCACAAAGCTGAAATCTCTAAGAATACCATCATTCCCAATGTGTTATCTGCAAGTCTGTTGGATGATCAGGGACAACTTAGAAGAGAGCTGTAGTAGTGCGTTTTTGCACACCTCTAGGAAGGGCTACAGGTAAGGATATTGTTGTTAGGGTGTGTTACTGGTGTTGATGCAGATAGTAATGCAGCTTATAGCAGCTGAAAAAAAATTCTGAAAACTTCATTGCATTCTGTGTCTTAAAAATAAAATAAATCAGTTGTGTCATTATTTCTTTGCTGAAAGTTATGGATGGTGGTCATACCGTGGCAGAAAACACTATATCAAGTTGATGGGAAGAATCTAGAGGAGGTGAACAATGTCATTTGCCAGGGGAACTGATTTTATTTTCCAAAGAGGAAGAAAAAAGAAGGTCATCCAGTACAAAGGTGGGAGGAGGTAGAAATTACATTTTGTCACTTAATTAGCAACCAACCAATCTATAGCCTGTAGCTTTTCTGCAGACCAATAACTGGGAGCAGAACCTATACATTTCAACCTCCAGACCTTCCAACACATGATGCGAGGTATCAGTATGTGTGACAAAGCATCAGTGTAGGACACCTGTGCTGTCACATGTGCTATGCTGAGCTGATCAATTTAATTCCTTAATTAATGATTGATAGATTTTGATGTTTCCATTGCTTTTACTTTCTTTTTAATTTAACTTTCCTATATTGTTGGTATAATGAAATGGTTTATTTGAAAAGAAAAAAGGAATAAAAAGAGCTTTCTTTAATTAAACTTGTTTATTTAGGCTTGTGGGGTTTTTTTGCAAAGCATTTGAATGAATATTTTTAAAGAAAAAAAAAGCCCATAATACATTAGTCTTATTGTAAAAATGGAAGGAATGATGATGAAAAGAACCAATAAAGAGCGAATGAATATGGGAGAAATGAATATGAATATATGAATATAGGGAGATGAATATGAGGGGAAGAGCATTTCAACAAATGGATGCCTGTTCTCCTCAGAAGGTCTGCTTCCTAACCTGCATCTGCAGGCAGTACTGACTGGAGAAATGAGATGACAGTTCTTCCCTTCCCCCACTGACTCTGCCCCTGAGGACTCAAAGATGTTTAATTTGATATGTGTTTGAGTCCTCCCTCCTACCCTCTCAAATCTCCAGGGATAGTTTATCACTCAATACTGTTAAAATGTATATCTTGTTAACCCACTACCTCAGCAGAGCTTGCACTTCACTGCTTTTTGTCATCGAAAGGTAAAGCAAGTAAACGATTAAAAATATACACAAATACAGATTTTTATAGGCAAACTGTAAGCAAATAGAGGTTTCAGCAGGCAAACACTTCTGCAGGCTCCAGATTCTGCTTTTCCATGGATCAGTGGCTTAACTAAAGCCTATGAGAAGGCTTCTGGTTGTGTGATGGTTGTGGCAGGTATTAGACTGGAGGGGAAAAAGAAACAGAACTATCATTCAAAATGGCGTAAGGTTGGTGATTACAAAATAAAAGAAAAAACCTTGAGCCTAGACAGAAAATGTTACCCACAGTTTACTGCCATTTTAGAGCCTTGGTAGGTAATAGTACATCAGCTGGATGGATGCTCAGCCTTTCCTCCTCAAGTTTATTTATTAATACATTTTTTTAAAAAAACTTGTTCACTGTCTCCTGAATGAGAAAAAGAGCGAGCTAAAAGTAAGCACTACAGAAAAGACTCTCTGGGTGATCATGAACACCTCCTGATATTTATAACTTTTCAGAACAGTCAGCAATATCATGAGACTCAGTGTATGGATACCCTTAATATTCATTGAGCCAATTTTTGTGTGAGCACTTCATTACAGGAGGAGCTGATGGTAAAAAGGGGAATGATGCACTGTAAAAAGTTTAATGAAGTTGACAGAAGAGACCCTAGCTTTGAAAAGCTGGCAGAAACTGCCCTTGCTGCAATTAGGACTTGCTTGCATGGCAGTGGAGTATCAACTCCATTAGCCATTGTTTTTAATGTGGTTGCATGCTTACAAGAAAGGAGAGAAAGCAGTTTCTCTGGCACGTGACAAGCTGAACCTAAGATCTGCATAAAAATGTCTGTATTGTGTTGTTTTCAGCTGTGGAATTTTGCCAGCAGTTTGTTATACCTTAAATAAAATGGAGGGTGGAGGGGCGTTGTATAGGAAAGTGAATAGCAACATCTTGCCCACAATCCGATGAAGTACCCTGTGTGTTCCGTCCCAGACTTGATGTTATTATTCCATAATTTCAAGTCTCAATACTCTAATGAATTTTGTCTGTTTAGAATGCATAGCTGAGTCCTGTAAGACCATGGGAGAAATGCAGAGACAGGGAAGGCTTTTGATGACAGGGAAGACCTGAATAAGCACGTTACCTGTGCTTTTGTGAATACGGGTTATCAGTGATGGTCTAGCAAATCTCACATTTTGCTATCACCTTTACAGTTTAGATTTAAAACCTCAATAAAGTGAATAAATAGTCACGTGGCTATTCATATTAATGCAATGCAAAGCTGAGAGGACTGAGATGCAGGATACTATATGAACTTCACAATTTTATTATTTTTTGCATTATATACAGTATTGGAGCCTTGTTTCTAATTTCTGCTGTAGTCTCAGAAATGACTCTGAGTTTATATTCATATTTCATTTCTAGGGCTGCATCCACAGGCTAGAAAAATAATGTTAGGGGTTGAACCTAAGTGGATGAATAGGATTCTTTTTTTCTTTAATACTCAAATGTTTAGTGTTTAGCTGAATTGAAAGGTTCTTTTGGAAATGAGTGGTGCGCAGGCTGCCACCAGAAACTGTGCTGTGGGGGATGCAGAGAGAAAAAAAACTCTGTATTTGAATTCCTCTGTTTATAGTGACTGCTCAGTGTGAGCTGGTTTAGGGCTTTTTTTTTTTTTTTTCTTTCCCCATTGCAATAATAGGCCTATCTTCCTTTTGATAACATTGACTTGCAAATGGATCGTTTGAAGAACTAGGCATAAATGAAATGTGNGATTCCCTCTCCCCCATTCTCCCCCCCTTATGCTTCCTTTATATGTTTTTTTAGCAGTTTCCATCAGGTAGTATAATATCTGATGCAGTGTCATTATATTGTAGGAATTGCAGCACTTCTGTAGCAGTTTGCATTTGTTACCCTTTCTGGTGTGCTCAAAATATCTTCTAGTAGTCATGTACAGATACGAAAGATTGCTTCACATAGAGATGAATTGAACTGGCTTGTCATACCTATAAAAATCAATGTATTTTTGGAGAGGATAGACATATGAGGAATAAACCAGAATCTGGGGATTCTCAGCTTCTTATAGTGCTGTCAAAAATCTGAATGATTACAACAAAAGCCGTGGGTCTTAAAATGAGCGTATTCTGTATACTCTCCATTTTGGTCAAAGGAGATCTCCAATTAGGAAAGGTGGGATTTGTGATTCCACTGATAATGTCTACCTTCCACATACCCATCGCACTATGTGTCTTGTTTCATGACACCTGGCTATGATTAATCACTGCTTTTCTCAGGGCTCAAAAAGAAATACAAATGTCTGGAAAATGAAAGGTGTTTTCCTCTACACTTTCCCTTTCTCTTTAGGTCCTTGCAGAACATGTAAGTCTGCATTTTTTGTCAGTGCTGTGTTTTCTGTTATTTAATACCAGTGCCATTTTACAGTGGTAACGAATGCACACACACTGCTAAAGTGCCTGGGGAAAAAACTTCACCTTTAGTGTGCTTGGTTACTAATCCCTGGCTCGCATAAAACTAGAAGCAAGCCAAGAAACAAGAAATAAAGGAAATAATATATTTTGTGGGAGAAAGCAGTTTGTTGCAACAGATATATCCCATTAGTGCTGTGATGACACTGGATGCCAGGATATTCCATTTTAACTAGATCATAAATCTGACTTTGCCTAAAGGATTTATCATCAGTGATGTTCGTGTCCCAGTAGTTTCTTTATGGTTTGCAATCTCAATTTTGGCCTCCCTCCTAAGACACCTTTTATCTAGAAATCGGAGCTTGGTAGTCTTGTAAATTAGGACTGGAGTGCAAAGCTGAATTTTTGCTGCCTCCCTCCTGTTGACATAAGTTCTTTCTTTTAATCTAGCTAGAAGACAAGGAAATGAATTAAACGTTAGCTGAATTGGTGAGCTAAATGTTGAAATCCTTTCCTTATGAAGGGAAAAAGCATTTCACCTAGGAGGTATTTAACAGACATTTGATTGGTCAGTACTGAAGGCAAATGGGATTATTTTGTTTTATTAAAAAATTAAAGAAATCAGCTTCTTTTTCTTTTTTTCTTGTTTATCTTTTCTATAGCAGAACTATTGATCAAACTCTTGAGTGTTTATTGGAATTTTAATTACAGAACCACAGAATTATTGAGGCTGGAAAGACCTCTGAGATCATCCAGTCCATTCTATAACCTAACACCACCACAGCAGCTAGACCATGCCACTACGTGCCACATCCAACCTTTCCTTAAACCCCTCCAGGGATGGTGATTCCCCTCCCTCCCTGGCCAGTCCATTCCAGTGCTTTATCCTCCTTTCTGTGAGGAAGAGGTTCCTAACATCCAACCTAAACCTCCCCAGGCGCATCTTCAGGCCGTGCCCTCTCATCTTGGAACAGGTTGCCTGGGAGAAGAGCCCGACCCCCCCCTGGCTACAACTTCCCCTCAGATAGTTGTAGAGAGTAATAAGGTCCCCCCTGAGTCTCCTCTTCTCCAGGCTGAACAAACTCAGCTCCCTTAGCCTCTCCTCGTGAGACTTACCCTCCAGTCCCTTCACCAGTCTCATCCATCGCTCTCCTCTGGACCTGCTCCAGCACCTCAATATCCTTCTTGAAGTGAGGGGCCCAGAACTGCGCACAATACTCAAGGTGAGGCCTCCCCAGTGCTGAGTACAGGGGCAGAATTGCATCCCTAGTCCTGCTGCCCACACTATTCCTGATACAAGCCAAGATGCAGTTGACCTTCCGTGCCACCTGGGCACACTGCTGACTCATGTTCATTCAACCGGTGAATCCCATGCTAATATCATTGGTTTAAATGCACACTTAACTTGTGTATTTGCCTGCCACAGTGGAAGTGATGCTTATGAGAGCTTTCCTGCTGAAAGTAGGATTTCACGGTGCTTCTATAAGCCAAATGTTTGAGTAATTTCATCTGGTCGATATTGTAAGGTGCCCTCTTCACATCTTAGATAAGTATAGACACACAGAGGTAGATGAAATATTCTAAATCATGCTTAGCTTTTTTTCCCCCTAGACCCACCTGATTTTCATTGAGAGTTTCCTGTACAGTCAAGCTGTTAGTGCTGTAAAAATGCTGTTATGAAACTATTTTTTTGTATATATCTTTACGTAAAAGCGTGCAGAAAGGCAAAATTCAAAGGACAGTTGAAAATCGAAGATGTCAAGTTCATAGTTAATACAAAATCCTTTAATTTTCCTGTAAGTAGAACTGGATAGTTTTAGGATTGTAGATATACTATATTTTAAAAAATGTAACTGCAGTGACCACTTTCACAGTAGACGATGACAAGACTCTTCTCTTTTTTTTCAGTGTGATGTTCTACTGGGAAGTTACTAGATGTACTTGCCTGCTTGGAATTCAGTGGGGTTCTTTTTGGCTTGTTTTATTCTTTCATCACTTTGGCAGGTTTGACTCCTCCAGCTTTTGCAAGCCCTTCTGATCTAGGAAATCCCAAGAGATCGAAGTTGCACTGGGCTTCCCTTGGAATAGGGGGTAATTTTCACACCATAATGATCCAGGACAGTATAAAAGAAACCCTTTGAAGTACAGCCCATCAGCATATGAGGCTGTGTGTATTAACACTGTGGCACCCCCTTCCAGACAATGTCAGCTCTGCTAGGGCCTATGGCAGTCTTTCTCCCTGCAAGAAAGTGAATCAGTGTCTCGCTTCTCTGTGGGCATACATGAAAGGTAGCCTCCAATTAAGATATCAGGCAATATCTCAGAGAAAACACTGATGTCTATACATAAGGGAGAGTGCTCTTGGCAGCTGAATAACAATACCTCCTCAGTCCATTGCCTTTTGAAAGGAAAGCACAACTTTTCTTCTTATCCTTATCTGAACTGTGCTTATGAGACAAGAAACATCCTTTCTGCTTTTATTTTCTCATGTACTCAGCATAATCTGATAAAAGTGAGAGAATCAAAATCCATCACCTGATGTGGAGAAGTATCATTTACTGCCTTATTGAGCTCTCAGTTTTGCAGCTGCCTAGACAATCTTTTCCTTAGGAGTTTTTTGAGTTTGGCTGGTCTTTTCCTTCCAGATGAGAGATGTCCCATACTGTTTGATGTGGAGATAGTGATCTTTTAGTCATTGCTCCCTTTACACATACAGTGTTGTGGGTTTTGTTATTGATGGTGGGTTTTGGTTGATTGGTTGGGGGGTTTTTTGGTTGTTTGGGGTTTTTATGGTTTTATATTTAGTTTTTTGTTTGCTTGTTTTTAATGAAAGGTATATTTCCTTTCAAGCTTTTTCCTTTGAATGGGATTCTTTCTTTAAAATGCGTTTGGCTGTACTCTCATTTGTCCCATCTCGCAGACTATCTGGTGGGCTAAGGACCCTGAGGACAAGGCAAGTGTTAGAGCTGTGTTCCTTTAACATGAGGCCTGACATGCCAGGTTCTTCCTTTTGCATGTGAAAAGCTGATGTATGATCACCCAACCCATTCCACAGGAAACAGGTTTGTTAGCCACATAACTAGCCTGTGGTAGTATCCAAACGACATACTCAGTCCTGTGCTCTTCAGCCTACACCAACTGTTTCATTATCTAGTAGTCTCCTCTGAGTAGGATGTACACTATAGATGTCATCTGTGGATGGATGTCTACATTGGATGTCATCCATTCTTCTGAGACAACTTGTTAAAGTGAGAGGCTTCCAGGTCATCTGTTTCTTCCCCATTTGTCTTATTCCCAAGTGAACTGTTACTCTGAACTGAACCTAAATCCACCTTGTCAAGCCTATGGTGGATGAAGCAAAATTTTCTCTCTTCTATTTTCTACCTGTCTTTTACACATTTGGTGTATTCGAAGACTGTTATTTTCTTTTTCAAAGTATTTTCTTATTTAAACATCAGCTCCTTCAGTCTTTCTTCCTGTGTCCTGTTTTCTAGACATGTTGATGTATTCATTAGTCTCATCCGGAATATCATATCCTGGTTGGTATGTTAGTTAATTGTTCTTCCGGGTCAGTACTCTCAGAATCTTGTTAAATTTTCACTTTACATGCCCAAGTTTAGATATGTCTTCAGGAAGAGATGAAAAAGACTAATGTCTTTATTGATGTCTGTAGTTGTCTCTGGTGGAGTTTCCAAACCCTGGCATGAAGGTTTCTGAATGCTGTTGCTTGTGCCTGTTTCCACAGCTGACCAAAATATTAAAGATGTTCATTATATAAGGTAGCCCTGGTTCACTCGCTCTCTCTCTTCCATGATCTTTCCTGGTGAATGACTTGGATTCACATTGGGGTCTAAGAGGTTAATGTGTAACTGCACTGTGAATAACTGTATCTGCCATTTAAGCAGAGGAAACTAAAAAGGAAACAATGAAAAAACATTTACTGAAGCCTACTGGGTGATTAGGTGGGCCGTAGACATGAATTAGATTTTAAACTCTTATTTTTAGAGCCTTGGATATTTGAGTCAAGTCTGCCATGGAGATAAACACACAGTATCTTCAGCAAGACAGATGCTTGCTGTTGAGGGAGGGATCATGGCAGTTCGGAAGGGAGTTCTTTCCCAGCCTCTTAGAAGCAGTCAGCATTCACTTCGATGACCAGCAATCTAGATGATAACCAGAAATAAGCAGGACAGAAGAGAAAAGATTTTTAGTGAGACTGAGTTTTTAGCTGACATGCACTTAAATATGATGGGATTGTGTGTAGTTTCCAGAGTATCTTCACTGAAAATAACAAAAATGGTTATGTTCAGCTTCAGTTTGGCTGCTGCATTTGCTGAAGAATTTCTTTCACCATATATTTTTACACTAATATTTTATTTAATTATCTGCAAAACTTAATCCAGCTCTGGAAAATAAACAGCAGATGACATTCTGGCTTTTCTCGGATATAGTGCCTTGCATCTCAAAAAGATGGTAATATTGGAACAAAAAGTGTTTGTTTTTGCTCTGGCTCTTCTATTGATAAATGTTCTGTCTTTTCATCTTGCTTGAGGAAGAAAACATGAATTAAACATTAATTGAACTGTATTGACTGCCAACATGTAGAAATCTTATTGTAGACGTTAGAGAGTGCAGAAGGCTGCAGGGCAGATTGCTGTTTCTTCATTGATTATTTTGGTGGTAAAAAAGACTTGTTGACAGAGTACTGTTCTTATGTGAATGATATTTGCTTCCCATAGTATTCCAACAGAAGTGAGAAGTATAGAAAAGGCACAGTATGCAATATATGTTCTGCGTGTCACTGCAGGGTAGGAAACACTGATCTCTCCTTCAATTTTTCTTTGGTTCTAACTACATTAAGATTTTCAGCTTTTCTAGAAGAAAGATATTGTACAAAATCATGTCCTACTAGTGGTTGTGAATTTTCTTCCCCTTTACCTTTTTGTTTGTTGTTTGTTAGTGCTGGAAATCTATGTGCCTTTTCTTTCTTGTGGCTCTTGTCTGTACAGAGTAATAGGCTTTCCAGTACCCATAGTAACGCATATTGAAGGTGACGGGCAAAGAATCCTAAAGCTGAGATTCTTGGCCTAGATGACAGCACTAGAATTTAAACGAAACATACAGTAGATGCTGTATGAGAGACCCCTTAAGCACTGAATTAGGGGGATGAATGGAGGATTTTAAAATATGCTGTGGCTTGAAGACTTCTATAGTGTATCCATAGAAGGGAACCTGACTAAAATGATGCTTTTGCTTTTGGGGTTGGACAGACAGCTTTTGCAAACAGCCTAAAAATAGATACGGCTCTGAAAAACTGCTAGTGCTTGGAGCAGGTGGTCATATCCTGCATATTGAAACCCCCACAAAAATTGCACAAAAAGGCTTTTCTGGATGAAAATTTTACCTTCTCTCACCGTCGTGAGGGCCATTGCCATTATTCCTGTATGACACAGGAGCATTTCAACATAGCAAAACATACACAATGTTCATTATCTCCCTCTTTAATACAGGTCACTAAATAATCCTTTTTCCCCGTGTTCCTTCTTTTTTAACATAAATATATAAGCACAAATACTTGAAATTCTGCAGAAATTTTTATTTTAGTAGTACTGATTATCACTTTTTGTGCTAAGAAATCCTTTGAAGGCATAGTAGGAACAAATCTTATTTTATTTTTCCATTCACATTGTGCTCACCAACCCCTTGCTTAAGTTTAACAGTTGATAATGTACCTTGTATATCTATATGTGCATTTCATATTACTGAGGGCAGATTTTTTTCTTTCTCTCCTCCCTCTGCTATATTTTCTTATTACATTCATTTGTTGCTGAGTTGCTGGAACACTATCCACAAACACTTGCTGTTAGTCTCAGGCCAAGGATGATGCATGAATAAGTGGACTTAAATCTCCCTGTATGTCTCAGGAAATCCACCCTAAGTGTAAGCAAACACCTGTAGGTATAAGAAAGAAAGATGACTTTCTACATCCATGTCTACATTCAGAGAAGTCCATCTTCCAGAATGTCAGTTAGGTTGATCACTGGTGAATTACTGCTGTAGAAATTTAACCGTTTCATATTTCTAAACTGTACTTGCTATAACTCTAACGTACTTGTATTTTATACAAACTGCATGTGCAGTGACACTTAGTGATACAAATATATTCCCACTAAGGTGCCACTTCCACCCCATGCTAATCTCAAATTTACTGTGGTACATAGTGGAAGTAATTTTTCAGATATTATGTATGAAGATGAAGTTTTCTTCTCCAAGTAAGACATTTTTTCCTTCTGTCTTACCCTGTCTTGCTTCCTTCAGGAATATGAGGATTCAGGTTTTGACAAACAAGAGCTATAAGAAATTATATTTGTGACAGTGGTGGGGGGTTTTTTGCAGGGTCTCTTATGCCTCTTGCTGGATACTTCTGGCATCAGGTGCTCGGCATAACTGTGCAAAAGTATTCTTGATTTTATCTGCATAATTTTTGGCACATAGAATGGATGTCCTTGCATAAAATGATGGAGATAGTTAATTTTGTTCAGAGAACTGTATGAGATAGTTGAATCTGAATGTCCTCCTGTCTTGTATCTTTCCCTGGAAGAGGAGAAAGGGCATAGATTACAGAAAAATCCAGAGGTACCTGATACAGACAGCAGATGAACGTGTCAGGCTCTGCCTAAATTACTGCACAGTCTCCTTCCTCAAAACATAAATCCTGTATTAAGTGTGGGTGATTTATTTTGAAACAAAAAAGAATGCGTTCCAACACTACAAGTTTGAAGATCTAGACCAATTCTGATTATTTACTAAATTTCAGCTGCCTTAGGAAACTGGTGAAACATTTGTGACAGGACGAGAGGACATGCCCTGAAGCTGCACAAGGGGAGGGAGGTTCAGGTTGGATGTTCGGAAGCACTTCCTCACAGAAAGGAGGATAAAACACTGGAATGGATTGGCCAGGGAGGTGGTAGAGTCACCGTCCCTGGAGGCGTTTAAGAAAAGACTGGATGCCACACTTAGTGGCATGGTTTAGCTGATGTGGTGATGTTAGGTCATAGGCTGGGCTTGATGATCTCAGAGGTCTTTTCCAGCCTTAATTATTCTATGATTCTATGATTAGTGAGGGTGAATGTGTATTGTTGTTCAGTTGTGCCCCTATTCCTTCCTTCCTCTGAAAGATCAGTCAATATTACCAGTCCAGGTGCTCGAGACTGGGGAAGTAGACTGAGGGCTTGCCTTTGTCCAAGGAATTCTCCAGCATATGTGCAAACTTTTGCCCTAGGATGGTTGAGGATTTCTCTGTCTGGAACAGGTCTTTCCCAGCTAAGCCAGGCTCTGAGAGAGTCTGAGGACTGCAGGTGCCCAGTGATGCTCACTGCAAGTCTCATAGAGAATTGGCTGCAGTGGGGGAAGCTTATCTCACAGACCACATGGTCCAACTTCTTGCTTTCACCACAACAAAATATACACTAAGCCTGTGTGCTTTTCCAATAGTCCCTTTTAATCATGTCAGCCAACTAAGGGTATATTTATCTTTATTTGTGGTTTGAGACAATGGGTGGGTAAAGTATTTACATGGGCCTAGTGACTTCATCACATACTTCCTATCAATGAGATGCAGGTCCATCCAGAAAAAAACTCTTTTGCCATTTTAACTAGCCACTCAAAGAAGCTCTATGTAAATGGGTTTTTCTTCTTGATATAGATACAAAGTAGGCCTCTGCCATCACAGCTACAAGTTTGTGATGTTTAAATCTTGCAGTCAAAAATTACTTCTGGAACCCTGCTTTTGGNCCTTCCCATACAACCTGGTAGGCAGACCTGTGAACCCAGCTTTGCTTTAGCCTTTTACCAATCCCAGGTCTACCAGCTGCAGAGCAGGGTCCTGGGAGCCCCTGGCATGGGTGGCTGGTGGGCAGCTGGCCACCCTTCACCTCCCTGTCAGGCTGGGGCCATGATGCCTCTAGGGACCGTGCTCCGAGCGGGGATGTACCACTGTGTCTTCTCCTGCTACCATGTACTATGTATGGCTCTTCCTTTAAAAAGGGAAATTTGATGTGAGATGAAGATAATTGTGCCACCCTTCTCTTCTAACTACTCACCTTATTATTTTTATACTCACATCCTTGCCATTATTTAAATTAGCAATTTGTCTGATAAGTCTAAGTACTTTGCTTGCTCTGACTTGTAGAATGTCTGAGTTCATTCAATCAAACATTAATTCAGCCCTCAAAATATAGTTACTTTATGGATTGATCATATAGTTTACATTAAACTAGCATACTGGTGTAACCCCAGCGGCTGCTTCTGCTTTTAATTGTTGCCAATGGTGACCTGTCAAAAATTGATCCTTATCTTATTCTGAAACTACAGTGACTACTTTATAATGTAATTACCCAGGTGAGTCCCAGAAAGAAAGATAAATGCACCATAATAAATTCTGGCATACAGGATCAGGTAACCCGAGCTGTGTTTTTGTTGTTTTTTTTTCTTTTGTATATGTTTATGGTAGAATAGTGAACTGTTTACTTAGTTCTGTTACTTATTTCTGTTTCAGTGAGCAATAGCATGCTGTATAGCTTTGAAATCTGTGATGTACAGTGTTGTTTAAATGAAAGATTTAAACCTTTTTGAAACTTGATTTTGCAATATCAGGAATGTAGCTATTACATAGACTTTTCTCTTAATTGCAAATGCTTCACATGATGTTTAGAAAAGGTCATTTGAAAGGAAAACCACAGGTCTAGCTGCATTTTACACATGACATGACTCACCATTTTTCCAAAGTCAATCACTCCATGATGCAAAGGAGTCTGGAAATGGTTGTGAATTTTGACTGACAGTAATTTTTAACTGAAAATGTAGTTTGGGCTATGGTATTGGGCTTATTTCTTTCTGTAACCTTGAAGTTTGCTGTTTTGAGTAAAGAAATATTTATTTTGTTTTGAGAATCTTATTACACTAATCAATGTATTTTTTTGTGGTTCGTAAAACCAAAGATGGTAAAGAAATGATACATAGGTTGCAGGCCAGAAACAACTTTTCCAACTGCAATTCTGTGTGAGGCCATTTAAACACAGAGAGATGAAGAGTTTAAAGCCAAATGGTATTTGCTATCATTCCCTAAGCATTGTTAATGATTAATGTGTCTACATTTGCATCTCAGGGACTAAGACCTTTCAGCTGAGCTCTCCAGTCTTCAAGGACTAGAAAGTGCAGAAATTTGCATTTAGAAGGCACTGGACAAGTGAGCACTGAAGCTGCCTGTAGTTTTCCATGTGCAGGGATGAATTCGTCTCTCTGCAGGAACAAATTTTTTATTTTATTTACTAATTAATTTAATAAGGCTTAAATACCAGTTTGTCAACATAATGCAGTGTATCATTAAATATGAAAAATGGGAGGAACATGTGCATTTGAAATTCCTGCTGGGTAGAAATTGAATTAGTGTTTTTACCTTACGCTTTTTGTATAGTCAGCTCTCTGTATGTGTATAATTGGCACTAATGTTTTCTTTTTTGTTAGAAAAGTATAAACAGAATCCTTATTGTAAACCCAACACAGACGTAGTTCATAGCCTAGTTGAAAATATTTAGCTTCAGTGTTGTGTAAAATTTACTTTCTTAGTACCCCTGATCTTTTAACCCATTTAGCAGTTAGAATTTTCCAGAGAGCCATATTGTCTCTGCAAGAAAAATGTTCCTGTGCGAAGTGAATCTCCTTGTGATTAATGCTTTTTGACTTTCTTTTTTTTTTCTTTTTTTCTTTTTTTTTTTTTTTTAGTGGTAGCCTTAAAAATGTAGAACTACTTTTCTAATTCTTCTATTTTGATTTAGATTTTCTCTTCTTTTTGCATTTTCCTGAGTATTCATTGCAATACCTCTATTTCATTTCAATGTTCCTGTGTTTTATTGTCTCATCTTCTATTTATTTGAAAATAAAACGTGTTCTAAACCTGCAATATTCCTAATTGTCTAAATACATTTAGTTGCTCTGCCCTGAAACACTATTCTCTGCTTTCTAGATCAGATTCATTGCAGGTATCTGCTTCTGCCAGTGACAGGTGAAGATTTGTGTTGGTTTTGTTCAGCGGTTTGGTTTTGTTTTTTTTTCTTCTCAGCTAGGTAGTGGTATAAAACCTCTTTTTTCTTTATTTTTTTTTTCTTTCTTTCTTTCTTTCTTTCTTTATTTTTTTTAGGCAGCTTCGATTTGCAAAGGCTGAGCAGGTCAATCTATTGTCCTTGCTGGCGGCCCAAGATAGGCAGCCTTTGGGGGTCAAAGCCTGCATGTGGCTGATAACAGTGCTATTCTTGGCTGGAAAACACCATGATTAGTGAGCTTCAGTCTGCCTCAGCGTGGGACTGGAGCTCAATGGCAAATACTAAACATGCCACATTCAGGGATCCCTCCTGTCCCTATCTTTAAGAATGGGAGCTGCAAACTCAGAAATCAAAACAGTGCTTTTTCTTTCTTCATATATTTTTAATTCGTTTATATTGAAACCTGTAATAAATGAGTGGGAGTGTGTGAAGGGGTCGAACTTCAGATTTTCTGCCTCATCAGTATGCATAGCATCTGTACAATTCTACTGTCTCTAGCAAGCAGGAGCTATGCTTCCTGGTTTCTGTCCACATGAGCACACCACTCTCTCCCTCCCCAAGGATGGACCAAATCCCTGGCAGGCCACAGGCTGAGGACTCCTTGGCTAGGGAGCAGGTCTGCAGGAGAGGCCTTGGCATTTGGGGCAGCAAGCTGAACAGGAGACGACAGCGTATCCTGGCAGCAGGAGCAATGTACAACAGGCCACTCCTAGGTGCATGGCAGAAGGATAAGTTGACAACAAGAAACCCTAGGAGTGAGGAAAAACTTTTCCCTCAATGGAACAGATGAGTGCTGGAGTAGGTTGCACAGGGAGGTTGTGCTGTCTCTGTTCCTGGGTTTTCAAGACTGAACTGGAGCAAACTGTCCCAGAGCTGACCTTGCTTTGAGCATGAGGTTGGACTAGAGACTTCCTGTGGTCCTTTCCTATCTGAAGTGGCCCATGTTCCTATCTTCTTCTTCCTTTAAATACCTTCTGAAAATAATCACCTTGAGCTTAACTAATGATAGAGGAAAAAAATATGGAAAGTGGTATGTCAAAATGTGGAGAAAGACATTATTTCTACAGATTTAAAATTAACATAGAGTTTCAAGTGTTACCTACAATTAGGTGGGAACCATAGTGAACCTTATAAATGGGATTTACAATGTGTGACCACTTGTTGGATGACTTCTATGTGGGAAATCAGTCTTTCTTTAGGGTTGGAGAAACCCAAACAACAGAGATTTCAAGAACCATCTTGGACCTGCAAATTATTAATAGAATATCTGGTTAGAAGTGGAAAATTTTAATGACAGTAGCCCTGAGTTTGTTAAATGCGGTGTGCTAAGCAAGATTCAATACAGGACAACAGCATAGTATAAGCTTTTAAGAATTTGAATAGGCAGAAATGAATGAGTATAGGCAGCATGTGTGGTATAGTGGCAAGAAAGGAAATGTTGCAGCAACCTAGAACTCTCTACAGTTTAGTCATTGTTGTTACTACAAAAGAAAAATTAAAAAAAAACAATGACTGATAAAGTAACTGCATGAAGTGCTGTTGTGAAATCAAAAGATAAAACAAGCAAGAAATACAGAAATGTGGTGAAAACAAAATAGAAAGGGATGGGTTTAAGTTAGTTTTATGTGGGGAAAGAGTGGAGTATAGAAAAACAGCTTTTACTGGTGGGAAAAAAGATCAAAAGGGAAAAAGAAAGATCAAAGAAAAATCATCATATTCTAGACACCTATAAATATAGAAGTATATCCTACAGAATAAAAATCAGTTGGATCATATGAGCAAGCATGCCAGAGGAAAAATAAAGACTAAACTGAAAATAGTTTCCTTACTAAATGAAAGAGGTATAGTATGATGGGTGTAGATGTTTCAGCTAATTAAGCACTTCAAGAAGTATCTCTGCGTGGAGTAACGTGGAATACATACAACAATGAATTAAATGTATCTAGCGTTTTGGTCTAAGGTTATGCAAAACTGAAAAAGGCAATGTCTCTGTTTCTTTGTACTGATACATTGCTATTCGCCTCTCCACTTACTAGATAAGATTGTGTAACCCAATGTCTTTACAGGAATGCATTCCCAAATTCCTCATTGCTTTGACAAAATCTACAGCATTACAGTATAAAGGCAGAGAATAAAAACTGTGCCACGCTGGTCAGATAAGCAGGGAACACAATCCACATTTGCTGCATTATTACTACTAGGTGCATTGTAACTTTAAGATGGGTATAGCTTTTCATTGTGTTATCCTCAAATAAAACTTCACCAGTATAAGTTAGACCAAAAAAAGAAAAAAAAAAAAAGCAGTATTATTGCAGACTCCTCAAATTAAGGAGAGGTAGATTGGACATAGTTTATAAAATAGCAGAAATACAGAGAGCTGTTTGACAGTGAATAGATCTGTAAAAGTAGAATTAAAAGATGTTTGCTTCACAGAACTCCTTTTTTATTAACACCTTTGATACACTTACTGAACAAATTAATCTTAGGGGATTCAAATCAGAATTTAACAACTGATATTCTCAAAGGAGCAATGTATGTATGCATCCCTAGACTTCTTTCTTTTTAAATGGTATGTTTTCTTTCAGAATTTTATGATGTTTTATTTTTAAAAATACTCATGAGATACAGTTTGTCATGATTTGAAGTTGGTAAAAAAAAAAGTTACTCTCATGCAATTTTTTTTTTCCGATTAAATGAATACTGGTGAACAGACAGGTACTTCAGCGTATGGTTACTATTCTTGAAGGTACATGAAGTATATGGATACTATTCTTGAGTAAGTGTAGGGTATTCTTCTTATTAAGACTTGTCTATGTATGTGTTAGAGGAAAGTACACTGTATAAAACTAAGCTGGATTTTTGTTAACAAACTGTCAAAGAAGTGTTCCAGGTAGTCAGAGCCCTAGCATGATGTATGAGTAATGTGAACAAGAAACAGAAAAGAAGTAGAGATAATGGGGTATTTCATAAAATTAAGAAATTTTAGGAGGAGCTATAAAAGTAGTGACTGAACAGTTTTTAGGAAGTAGTGCAACCTTATTTAAGTCAGTCTTAATGTTTTGAGAGGCCATTGAAATGGTATGAATTTAAGCACTGAGTTATGTTGCAACAAATTTTATGGTAATTATGGAGAGAGGATTGCCATCCTTCCCTATCAAATGAATGGACTCCGTTCTGACTGACTTAATTTTATACCATTACCGCTATGCAGAAGCCAAAACAAAGCTTGCACTTAAATGTCCTCTAGTTTATGCTAACTTTAAATCAATGAATTCTTGCCGTTACTGACCAAGTTATTTTCCATTGAGAATAGCAAATCCACTAGAGGTTTAGCTGAAGTTTTTTTGGACCTCTGATGAGTTCTTGTATAGAGTCAGCTTTCTGGTCAGACTTAATCAGTTTCCTTTGTGTTGCCTGTCAAGAATCAGCCAGGAATGTAAATCCAGCATTATATGTGTCCTCACTATATTCCACCTTTCCCTGTTCTTTTTTTATTTTATTTTTTTGTTTTATTTTTTTTGTTTTGTTTCTCCAAAGCAAAATACCTGCTGAACGGAGGAAAATGAAGTTGTATGGGAGAACTAGAGATACTATCAAATGGCATCTTTGACAGTTCCCAGGAAAGTGTTCCTTGAAATCTACAGCAAGTTTCACGTCTGAAGCACTTAACCTGTGAGGGGTTATTGGCTGAAGAAAGGAGGGAAATGTATAATAACACTGATGTTCAACTACAGTCTCATTTAATTAAAAAGAAATAGTACTGAGTTAAAGAAGTGTTTTTATCTAAATTCCTGGGAAACAAAGTCTAGGAGGGACACAACAATAGCAAGAGAAGAAAGTATAGCACCTCTGATCTGCCTATGATGGGGAATATTACTACAGTAAAATGTATTTGTGCGAAATCTCAAAGGAAAAATAAATTGTGAAGTGAGAGCAGGGAAAAAAAAACAAACCAAAAGTCAAGAAATGTTTTCTTTATTGTGTCTAAATAGAATCAGCAGAAAATCTATTACAAGACCACAACTGAATAATTATGGCATGAATTTTTGGTTTCAAAAACTTTGGGTCTAATAGCAGAATAACATAAAGCAAAGATCAGCTACCATAATTTTGTTCTGACACATTGATTTTTACACTGAAATATTTTTTCTTTCTTTGAAGATATTTGCAAACAGCTACAGTGAAAAGACAAGGAAGTCCAAAAACTT
>WEIS01066872.1:2632-30699 GCA_013389965.1 Todus mexicanus | reverse complement strand
AAAAAGAAAAGAAAAAGCAACTGCAATGTAATTAATGCTGTAACAACTTGTTTCCCCCTTGGAGAATTATACCATTAGCTGCTTCAATTGTGCATGAAATATAAATTACATTACTCAGAGGCATCATGTCTAAGCAGACACAATCCTAAGTGACACAGCTTGCCACAGTGTATCATGCTCCGTGGTCAAAATTAACAGAAGCCCGGTTGCCTGAGGCTAGCAGATATTCATTCAGATATCAAAGTTTTAACCACAGTAGTTCAGCCGCCTTCCTGCCTCAGGGAATTTCCCAGGGGAAAGCAATGTAACCAGGCTCCATCGTCCGTTGAGAGCAACTACAGGTTTGAGAAATGCTGGCACACCCCTGGCAGCTCAGTTGAGGGACACTGGAGCATCACCATTCTCATGCTGACCTCTGATTTTTACATGTGTGATTTCTGTTTGCCAACAGACAAAACCAGACCAGGATCATGATGCTAAACATTATATGTATGGGTAGTGAAAGCTTGGCAGGAGGGCTGCTCAACTGTAAAAGGGACCCAGAAGGCAGGAATCTTCCCCTCCCACTGAATCAGGACCCTTTTTTGGGAGATAGGCAGTTTCAGTTCTTGTACTTCCCTGGCTCCTCTAATTTTGGTGTTAGCAGTAGGCTAGAAGACACGTTTTATTCTTCACTGATGCCCATCTATAATGAATGATTGCAACCCCGCAGCCTCAATTAGCCGTGTTTGTGAAGAATAATTTGCTCCACTGTTGGAATAGCATCCTTCTTATTTTTTTTTTTTAGTGGTTTGTTTTTTTTTTTTCCTAGCCACTTAATATGGACCCTTAGAGCTGCAAACGCTGAAAACAGAGACAGAAAGGGAACTACAGTTTCTCTTTGCCATCTCCAGAAGAATAGTTTATGCCTTAGTTTGCCTTATCAAAGTTGAAATCATAGGTAAATCTATTCCTTGGGAAAGAAAAAAGATACAGAAAAATGGACAGTCTTGACAGCCCATCAGAGAAAATCAGCCAGTATGTGCTGACACGGGGCCAAATCCTGCAAGATGCTGTGTGCCTTCTGCTCCCATTTAAATCAAAGGGAAATGAGGATGCTCAGCACTTTCAAGGCTGGGTTTTTGGCATTTCAGCATTCTACCAATGGTGTTGCCTGAGAACCGCCAACACAGAGTTGTCAGAGATAGTTGACTGCGGTCTCCCATGGTGAAGCTCTGATGCTATGCAGAAGACAGCTCAGGCTAAGTGCCACCCACAAGGTATACTTTCTGAGTTGCAAAAAGCACTACAGCATTTTCTTTACAGAGGCCACATATGTGTAGGTTTCACCAGTAACATTACATGCAGGGTAGTGGCTCAGCATCAGATTAAAGTGCAGGCGTTGACAGGTCTTATCCAACTCAGATTTGGTCTTTTGGTTCCCTGTGACCTCTGCTCCTCGGTAAAGCAGGAAGAGTGCATGCCAGGTACCTTGCTCTATGCCAGAAAATGTGTCTGTCAGCAGAAAGTATATGATCCAGTTCCAAATTGACTTTGGCCAGAAAGGTTGTTTTCTCAGTCTTGTCTGGCTCAAAATCCAGGCAGCCAGTATTTCTTTACTCCAGAGAAGCTGTTACTAAGTTCAGTCAGTGAGCAAAACTGGGACTATTTCAAAAGGAAGCCTCTCAGCCCCTTTTCTATTTTTGATTCTTGAAGGGTTCAAAGGGCAAGATGCCTGTTTTTAATAGAAGGGAGGAAGTACATAACACAGAAGCAAAATCATCCCTGAGTGCTTTGCCTCCTGAAACACAAATCCCCTCCTTGTTCACGGAGAATGTACCCTGCTGCTGGTGTACACCACGTAACCAGAGCATGAGGGCAATTGTTCCGGTCATGGCTGAAAGTTGTACACCCGAATGTGCAGTCACAGGGAACTAATGGTTTTAGTTGACATGGGGCAATCCCAGGGGGACAAATGTAATGCAAGGCAGAACAGGGTCACTCTGTGCAGGGGGAGAACTGGGAGATGGATGCTTCTGTGACAAACATAAGACTTTTCAAGTGCTGAAATACCCTGACACCTTTTCCTTCTTATCCTCACAGACTTCTCTGTAGCAGTCAGGTGAGCGGCAAAGGTGTCTGAAGAAAGGGCAAGGAGGATGGAGGGAAAAGCTCAGCAGTTTTGCTCTATGAGAACCAGGGACCTGATTTGCCACATGCATCTGGAGAAGTCTCCCCTGCCCCCACAGCTGCAGTGGATGCAAATACACCTAAACGCGTCAATATTCACAACACAGCACTTTAAAAAAAAATAGCTGGAGAAAATCAAACATGTTGCTTTCTGAGAAGGCTGGGGAATATACATTCCCAAGCGCTGAGCAAGATCATCCATTATACATTTCTATCTATTCCGCTGACTGCCTGCATATCCCTGCCTGCCTACACAGGACAGGCAGCCTGTTTCTGTATCCAGCACAGGAGAGCTGCATCCACCAAAGAGGCATCCCTATATCCATGGCTTGCTCTCCAAAAACGTTGAGAGGCCAGCACTCTTTCAGGGACAATTTTCTTGGCAAAGGAAGATCTTGACTGTCAATTGCACTTTGGCAGTAGCCAATATAGGAAGTAGCGATATAAATCCTCATTCTCATTAAATGTGTCTGTCTGACTGATGGACGCCAGTAGAATTACACAGCGGATCCAGATTTGTGGGTCTGACAGTAATAAACCAAATTTTCATATAGAATACATGTCTCAGAGGGGTGTCGGACGTGCTTTATTTCCATGAGTTATGGGTGCTGCGTGACATAGGAATGGTGCCAGCCACCACTGAGGGGAATGGTCACCAAAACCAGCCCAACCCTGACATGCAGAGCAGTGACCTCGCAGACATACGCTACATCCACTCCCCAAGAGATACTCCAAAAAGCTGCCCTGTATGGCATAAGCTGCTCCTGTGCTCTGGTGCGGCAGCCTTGATGGGAATAGGCAGAGAAGGGAAAACTGGGCACAAGAGCATCTGAGCTTTTCTCCCAAACTCACCATCACCACTCTCGTCCCTAGTAAACTCTCCAGAGAACCACTGTGACTAGGCGAGCAGTAAGGAAAGCACTACAGAGGCCAGGCCACTGACCTTTTTTCCTTTTGAAGCAAGAGCAGCAAAAGGTTTAGGTGCTGGGTTTGGGATGTGGTGGGTCACTGCACCACTGCGAGGCAGCCAGGGCACCTGGAGCTTTGTTTTCCGAATCACTACAGCAATGGCTGGGGTTAGATACCGGAGCATGGCTTCCAGAAGTGGAGTGGTGCCAGAAGGAAAACCCTGCAAATTTTCCCAGTGTGACTTTTTCTCAATACTCTTGTCTGTCCTATTGTTTTAGGTGGGTTAATAAAAGACATAAAATACTTCCTTGTTTTACTTTTGCACTTTGAACCTGGTTTGTGCACAAGGCTCTTTTCTCCTCTCCAGTCTCAACTTCTTCCCAGCAAACTGTCTGCCCCTGGCCATGCACAGCCACTCTGCTGACTCTTCAAACACGGGGTGCAAGGTGATGCTTCCTACCAGCCTAAGGGGTGTTTCAAACTGTCCGCTTTTCAGTTTCCCTCCCAGGCACTACGGTTGTGGCCTAATTTCAGTCCCTGAAACCTGCCATGCCAAGCTGCCAAAACTCATCCTGGATGTGCCTCCTGCACCCACCACCTGTGCCACGTGAACATTCCTCATCCAACAGCCTATTTGCTGTTGCAGCTGCAAGCTCCTCTGCTGGCTTGGATTACTGCAAATATACCAGCAAGCAGCAGCCTTGCATTTAAAGCCCTCTTGACCATGCTTTCTCCTGAAAGCGTCAAAGGAAATACCTCTTGATGAGGTTGCTGGCTGGGGAAAGTCAGTTGGGAGTGTGTTGAGTGGAGGACTCTGGCAGGTTTCATGTGGGACTGATCCTACACCAGTGGAGGAAGGTCCTTGGGACTGTGGGTGAGCACTTCAGGCTGCTGCTCTCCTGGAGTCCTTGAAAGAGGATGAGATCAGCACACTGAACAAACAGAGAGTGAGTGAAAAACTCAGTCATTTGAGGATTTCTCATTACAGCCACAGATAAAAAGGCGAAAAGAGAGACTTAGAAGATTATTCTGAAAGCAGGTCAGACTTTAGGAGAGCAGCTAGCTGGTGGATGCAGTTGTAGCACCCTCCCACCCCTCTCTAATCCAGCCCAACTGTGCTCATGGATGAGGCTGGGTATGTGCTCCTGTCCATCACTGCTGGCCAGAGGGCTTGCTTTTTGACTGATGGGCAGGACAGGTCCTGAGCTTGGCTCAGGCACATGCTCAGCCATGCCTCTCTGTACTGCAGGCAGCATGGGTGCCCTTCCTCTTGGGGGTGTGTGGGAAACCCAGGGCAAAGTCATTTCCCTGCCTGTGCTCAGAAAGGGTTGAGGAAGCACTGAACATCTTCAGGGCATGTACTGAAGGGAAAGGAACAGGTACAGTGAGACTGTGGTTAGGTGGGTTATATGGAGATGGGGCCTTTTATTTGCTATTTGGATCTATTTTCTCCATCAAGGGCTGTGGGCAGTTTCCGTGTTGATTCTAGCCCCATTACCATGTTTGTTCAGGTTAATATTTATCATGCAGTTCTCCAGTCCCAGCCTTTCTCCCCAGAAGCACTTTAGGGTTTTCACACTGACACGGCTCTCACAGGGGATGCAGTAAATGCTTACCTGCACACTGGGGCTTCAAGTTGCCTTGATTATTTGGAAGATTTTGCTGCTCCAGAACTAGTGACCTTTCTCAGTCTTGGGGCTGTATAGAGTTATACACTGTGTTTTAGGGTTTGTGTTTATTTACTATGTATTTCATTGAACAGCTGTTCTCTAGTACAGATTTGTAATGCTTTGTAGGAGATTTCCTCAGTCTCCCCTCTCATCTGTGTCCTTTAAAAGTAGTATCTGATAAAACTAAGCTGATTTTTGTACATTCCCCAGTTCATCTCCCGGGCTGATTGCAATGACTCCTAATGCCTTATTCCCCTTCCCCACGTCCTGCAGTACTCCTACAGACTGCTGCTCATCTGTAGTGTGACAGTAGATGCCTAGAGAGAGAGGAACTGAGAGAGAAAGGAGAAAACTGTAAAAATCAAACCCATAAGCCCTTCCCCATGCATTCAGAAATCAAGCAGTAGTCATTTGCCAGAAAAAAGCCATGTGTTGCAGCACTTCCCAGAGATGCCTGTAATGTTGATTGGGAAAGCCACCCTCACATCAAATTCATTTAAAACCTCTCTCAGCAATTTCAGATTTTGCATTGAAGAATAGGTCTTGATTCCTACATGTCAACAAAACCCATTTCAGAATATTTCAGTGTCCAAGGAGGTTGAGATCCAGCCTTGTAGTTTTCTCTTTGCTATTCAACAGGCTGAACCAACCTTAGCCCTTGCAGTGAGGGGCTAACTGTGCCCCATCCCTAAGAAATGCAGCGGTGTCACGCAAATTGCCTCCATGAAATTCAGGCAGAATTGTGCCATCATGTGCGCATCAGTGATAAATGGGGCCTTGTGCTTTCATACTGCCTCAGAAACAAGGAAACAGCCATAAATACTCACCCTCATTTCACCTAGATGTCCCTTCAGCACAGGGGATTGTTTCCCCAAGTGCTTGCCCATGTGGGCACTGCTCTTTCCTCCCCACAACCCTTCTCCACCAAGCTCTGCTTTTTCGGTCTGGGGTGATCACCCCTCGGTGCCACAGGGCTCAGCAATACTTGGCTGCTTTCCTTTGTCCTTGTCAGCTCAGTCTGAAGAAATGAGATGCTGTACCATTGTTTTGGGAGCTATGTGTTCAAGCTGCAATGCAGACCCAGCAAAGTGGTAAAAGGTTACACCAATGAAGTTGAGAAGATGCAAGCTTTATCACCAGTGGATATGGGAGTTTTGCCACCTGAGGTGGGTAGGTTCTAAATCACTTCCAAAAATCAGATAGGAGAGGCCTCTTTCTTGGGTAAAACCTTGCGATAAGAACATGGTAAACAAACAGCCTTTTCTGCATCCATCAGAGGGGAAGGAGGCGGTGTGGATTTACCCTTGAGGCAGATGATATGCTGGCCCAAAACAGACAAAGCGATTTTACTGACATTTGCTCTTCCTCCCCGCATTTTGCAGGAGTCAGACAGCAGCAACTGGAGCTGTAGGATATTAAAGGACTTGGCAAAGTTATCATAGATTGTGACATATTTATCAGGAGCCTGAGCTTCTCTGAAAGCCCTGATGGCACCAGCCATATCTGTTATTTGATTAAAAATACTTATAATAATTCATACCCTCCTGCAGCTTTTGCACGGAGCTGAGTGCTGAGCTGTTGTGTGGGAACTCTCCTTGGCCGATATATTTCACAGTGCTGGATGTGATAGATAAATACTATTGTTACATCAAATACCAGCTTCATTTTTGATAAGCTGGACAGAATTTTACCACACTGCTACGAAGATGTTACAAAGTCCAAACCGTCTGTTTTGCCACCTCTGGTAGCAACAGACTGCACATTAGCACTTAATTTGAGAGAACAAATTTTCTATTATTTAAAGAATCCGTATCTGAGACAGATAGTTTTGCCCCCTAGTAACTGGTGCTTAAAGGCTTGCAATACCGTAACCTAAACATGGATGCATGTGTCCTTTCATGTTCATTCCAGACTCCAAGGAATGAGTGAATTTGGTTTCACTTGCTATACTTAATGGGTGAATGGAGGTTGCTATCACAAGAGCAGAGTGAATCAAATCACCACAGTATGAGTTTTGCCTAAAGAGAAGGAGATGGCAGCCTGTACCAACCAAGTCAAGCAGAAGGCATTGTCAATTAACACTGGCCACATTTCAGGTATTTCTGATGTGACACCATACTTCCCTTTCCAGAAAGGGCTTCTGAGGAGGGCAAACAAATAGGCCAATACTCTCAATGCCTCTGTTGCCCACTTATGGGTGGGCAGGGGTTGATGGTGAAGCACATGAGTGGGCTACAAGAACATGGTGGGAGCAAGTGTGAGGAGGAGAAGGTGGCTTCAAGCAGCTGAAGATGATGAGAAGGACCAGGAGGACTTTAATTTCAGGAACTAGAGGAGGGTGAGAGGAAAAGGGCTTAAGCTCTGAAGGCTACACAACATCTCTTGGAGAAGAAAGAGCCACAGAGTTGTCCTAGCAGTGAAAGGCACTCACCTCTTCTCAGCATAGTGTCCTTTTTTGAACTGAGTTCAAACCTGAGTACTTTGCAGCTCAGCCCCACCTACACAGCGAGCTAAGCTTGTGTAAAGTTAGAAACAAAAACCCACAGTGCTGAAAATCAGATGGCTTATGCAGATGGCTAAATATAGAAGCGACTGTCTAACTTTAGAACACCTTGTTGAAGACCTCGTGCCTCGCACGCCAACAGCGGCATTCTCTCTGCTCATGCTCTCCCTCTAAGGACGATTCAGCCTGGTTTGCACAGCATACCTCAGATGTTTTGGGAGCATGAGAGGCTGTGGTAAGGCACATGGGAAGGGGCAAGAAGAGGACATGTATATTGGGTGCGGAGGAATTGTGCTGATGCCCCAGGCTGACACCCTGCTCCCAGGTGACTCAGCAGGCTCTGGGAAGTGTGCGGTCACCCTTTCTGAGTGCCCTCAGGCAGGCTGGGCATCTCCAAAGCTGAGCTCCTGACAAGGAGGTGGTAGACATTCAGTGCTCCTGGGGGGCTAGGTCGGGGTGTGTGTGTGTGGGGCTGGACTCGACAGTCAGGCCGCCCTGGCAGCTGCTCCTGGCTCTGCTGCTCACCTGGGGGAGCCACTTCCCACCTCCACTCCCCACACTCAGGAAGAGGGAATTTATGATCCTGACCTTCTTCCTGCTGTCAGATCAGCTGATGAAAAAGTACTATCTAGGAATTGATTAGGGACCAGTCCAAATCACAACTATAAATCTAAATGCCCTCAATCAGGAGCAGCAATATAAAGTTGGACTTTAACACCTATAATAGGACAAATCTGGATTCTCTGTTTCCTTCAAAACTGTTTAACCAAACTTTTCCAAGCCTAAGTCCTAAATACATTAGTAGCAGTGGGTGAATTAGTGAACTCCAGCACTTCTGGAGTTAATCAAGAATAAATTGGCATTTTCAAATAGATTCAGCAGGTCTGGCCATAAATCGTTTGTATGTCTGTATGATAAAAAGCAAATATAAATTTTTTTAAAAAAATTTAACCTTGCATGGTGTATAAAGAGAATACATAATATTCTTGAGCATAAATACATCTCAAATCAAACCCATTGTGTATACACAGAATACATAATGGGTTTGCTTGAGACATTTACCTCAAGCTGAGGCCAAACTAGCAGTCTTTTTATGACCGATGTAGGTCTTTGCAACACCAGCTTTCTTCACACTTGTGCACATATATTTTTGCAGGCCCAGTACAGGCAGTCCTCAAGCACATATAGGAGTGCAAAGGTGATATAACACCTCTCTAATATTATAAGCTCTGGACTTAGCTGTGGAAGCTGGTTGATGTAGCCTGAGAGGACAGTGCCTGTAGGCAGAAAGCAGCGTATTAAATGAGGAGGCTGTCCTGGTTCCAAGTTGGCACTTCCATCGGCTGGGCAGTGGGCTCCAGGGCTTATAGCACTGATATCCTGATCCGATGTACTGATCCAGTCCAAGGCACAAAAAAAAAGAATCTGTCCTGGAACTGACAGCAGCAATCACCCATGTCATCATGTGCCTTCGCAGTGAGACAGTTCATTCAGAGATGGACAGGGCTCTGCCTGGGCCAGAGGCTGCAGGGAGCAGCAGTGGAGCTGACCTGAAGAGGCAGATGTCATACTACAGTGTGAGCACATGCTCATGCACATGAACACACACGCTTTTGCCCGAGTTGTTGCCTGACCTGGTACATGTCACATCTGCAGGTCAAGAGTTCAAGCCAGATAATCAGACTGTTATTACTGTGCTAGAATTAGTGTAGGGTTCAGTGGCTGCGTCCATGTGGCAGGGCTCTGATATCAGGACAAACACGTGTCTAAGTGTACATCTGGATGAGAAGCTGTGGTACACCATCCCCCTGTATGTCTTACTTGGAGCAAAAATAGGCAGCTGAGAGAGAAGGAGCAGAAATCAGATTCAGCACTTCCTCCTGCTGGGACCCTCAGAGGTCTGGGACTGTCGGTCACACCGCAGCACCCACCTGCCCATGTGGAGATAGGGCAATAGAGGATGTGAGAGTTTCATAAGGGCATCATTCACCTGCAATATTCATGGCAAACCCTTCCTGAAACACGACAGAAGTTGGTTCCTCAATGCTGGCCTCTTGCTTGAGTTCTACTGCTTCTTTAGTGTTAGCAAAATCCATCCCACCTCTGAAATAGCACCCTGTAAATGTAACTGCAATTCATAGGAAATGAGTGTGTGCCAGAATAGCTGTGCTACAGGCAGGAGATCTACTATGAGAATGATATTTATTCCCCGGTTCCAGTCACAGGCCAGAGAGCAGGTTTATGAAAGGTTAATACCTCCTTATATGGCTGCTGTCAGTTCTCACTTCTTCCAGCGGCTACGCTTTAGTCTTTCTTTCCTCCACCCCCTCCTTTCCTTCAATCTAAGAAATGCAGCTCCAGAAACTTGAGAGGGAAGGAGTGAGGAAATAATGCCAGTGTCCCCAGCTGATCCAGGCAGTGAAAGCATGGTAACACCAGTGGCGCTAGAAGTGCCCCAGATGGCTCTCATCGTGCCACAGTTCCTGGCTCACGGTTTGACCAGTTTTTTTTCTCTATCTAGACCCAGTAGAGGCATCCCTCACGTGAAGCCCAAGCAGAAACTTCATCTCCATTTTTCTCCTCTGATCCAGAAGCTTTGTGCTCTTTCAGTGACATAAATTCTTCTCCCCATGTTTGGAGGGATGCCCACATGGAGCACCCCATGCCACCTACCTGCTCAGGTGACATTGAACCATTCTAGTGATTTCAAACCCTGTTCCTTAGTATCACACTTGTGTATGTGGAGGGGTACATGACGAGGGAATAAACGCTTCTACAAACTTCCTCCCTTAACCCTTACTTTCCTCACCTGTCTCTCTCAGGTGACATTAATAGAATTTGACATTGTGGCATAACCCGTTAGTCATCCTGCCAGACTAGTAATTTGGTCAAATGACAAACTTTCAATCATTTGAACAAATGGCTGTTTCACCAGGACATTTGATCAAATGATTAAAACTAAAAGGCATTTGGCCACATGACTGAAGATGTGATCATGGCTCTGGACAGGTGCCGGAACAGATTTTTATAAAACAATCAGACTGGAGTGTAATTCTTCAAGCACCAGAGCTTCAATATGAGCCAGACCTGCCTGCTGCTCATGTTATGAAGGACTGCAGGTTCCTCTACCTTCTCCCCTGAAGCGATCTCTCTCATGTCCAGAGTACCTGGTTCTGACCTCAAAAGGCACAGTAGCACTTCGTCCATGGGAGATAGGCTGGGGAAGGGATGGTCAGTGGTGAGGAGGGGTGGTGCAGGTAGGAGGATGGAGGAGGAAGCAGCAGTGGGGTTTGCCATGGCTCAGTGCCCCCAGGAGTGATTGCCTGGTCACCCCACATGGCCTCTTTTTAAAGCACCGGTTTGCTCCTGGAAAAATGCTTGCCTTTAACCAGTAGCCCTGCCTTTCCAGTTTGAGCACTTAGGAGGGTAGGGAAGGAATATTCTTCCTGACTTGCCTTTGTTTTAAATGGGTTTGAAGCTCTCTGTAAAGCCATGACTTTGGTGCCAGTGAAGCAGCCGCAGAGGAGCCTGGCAGGACTGCTGTAGCTGCTTATGTGGGACAAATCAACCCAGGGAAAGTTTTGTCACGCTGTAATGGGTGAGGGAATGCACACGCCCTGCCACCGCGCTTTCACCTTTGCCTTCACCTCTGACTGCATTAGGGTTGCCCAGAGGGAAGAGCGTCACAGCTACCCAAAGCAAGGGCATGGTCCTGCTGCTCTGCACGGGGAGCGAGCATGGAAGGAGCTGAAATGTATTTCTCCCTCTCATGCGCAATGGAAAGGCTCTAAGGAAATTTGTATTCAGAGGTGTCCCTAGAGTTTGATCTCTCTTCTAGAGATCCTCCTGGGCACCTTATCCATTCCCAGTCTGTCCCAGTTATTTATGACAGCAGGATAAACACTTTCCAGGCAGAGAGGCGACCACAATCTCTCTTCTGCGGAGCTGACAAGCTATGACCGGACAGAAAGACAATGTTTACGGCGAAGAGCTTCCTGCACTTACAGAGAGGTCAACAGGATGCTTACCAAAAATAAGGTTCAGTTCATTGAATTAATGAAGTTCAAGCAGGGAGCACAGAATATACAAGTGAAGAGAGGAATAAAGCTTCTAAGCAACAACTACTGTGATGCGTTTTGACAGTGTTCTCAAATCACGATACTTGATGTTTTTGACAAAAGTTTAAAAAAATAATAAACAAAGAAAACAAGAAAGCAGAAAAGAAAAAAAGAAGAAGAAAAAAGACCATTTCCTGACCAGACTCATTGTTCAACCACTGGCTCTTTTCAGGTTCTCCTGCACATTCACAAGAAATGTGACCCTTGTGTGCTGTTGCTGGTGGTAGGTCTGGCTCCTCAGAGGAACAGGAAAATATGTGATTGCTAGATGAAAGCAAAAAGGAAGTGGCTCAGCCAGCAGCAACCCTGGAGGTGTTTCCAGTGCCCACTGTACTTGGAAGACCCAGCAAAGCTATGTCCTCCCTCCTGTGGTTTCTGGAGGCTGTTTCCAGCCTTCCCTTTTAACACAAGAACAAAAAATTGGCCCACTGGGTCAGATGAGCAGTTTGTCATGCCCAGTGCTCTATCTTAAGAGAAGCAATTTAAGGAGAACATGAGAGCTCAGCCACTCTCTGTGACCCCATTCCCTTTATCCATCTCCCAACGCCCACACTTGTAGGTGGGTTAAGGATGCTGAAAGGCACATCCCTGTCTGTTCTTTTCCTTTAACATCTGTTTACGGACCCGTCACTCATGACTACGTCTAATCCTTCCTATAACTGTTAGTAACAAAAGGAAAGGAGGGACTTCATCCCCAAGACCCCCTATTTCATATTATGTCCAGTAAGCTGTATTTCAAAACATGCAGACAGGGGAGACAAGGTCAGTGATTGCTCCAGACTGAGGACTGCCTTCCCCTGGTGTCCCCAATGCACAACCTAGCAGGGATCCCAGACTTCATCAGGAGCTCTCAGGAATGTGGAGACACAAAGACAACTACATTCCTCTCTGTCTCTGCCTCTGCCTGCACTTGTGTCTGTCCCTTTTGGGAAAGCCTTCTCTCTTTTTTTTTTTTTCGTTTCCAGTCTTTCCTCTGCAGAATTACGTGACAAGAGGCTTTTAACTAAATGCTTGGAAGTTTCTATTTGGCCAGGGGACTGTGAGACTTTCATCTGGGTAAATGAGTGAAACTTGCAGCTGCTTGACTGACAGAGTGTTTGTGGAGAAGTAGAGCCTTATCTACTGGAATGATTTGATAAATTTACCATCAGAATGGCTAAGATGTAGATCCGCACATATGGGAACTCCTTTCTGCCTAATAAATAATGCTTGCTCACTTGCCCCACCAGGGCATAAGGATGACTCATTACTTACTGACTCGGCATAGCCTGGAAGTCAGAAGATGCTACACAAATACTAACTGCTCTTATCTTGTAAAGCAAAAGGCTACATTTGGGTTTGGAGTTTTTATTTTGGTAAAGGCACAACTGGTAGTTTGTTCTGCACTAAGACTATTCACAGAGCTACTTGAGGCAAGTATAAATCACGTGGACTGTGCTCAGTACAGAAGAAATCTACTCTATGCAAAATTAATGTTGGGCTGGCCCAGCAGAAGCAGCGCACGTAGCAAAGGTGAAGTGCACAGTCTTAGGGGGAAGCTGTGTGCCTGCCCACCTGGTAAATTTATGTCTTTCACCTCTAGAACTTCAATTCATACACAGTGTGAGGTTGTAAGTGAAATGAATTTATTGGTGTCAGTTCATTCCCTAATGGGTAACAGTTCATGTCACAAAATCAGCACAGATAATTTGTCATGATTGGAAGTCTCTTCTAAAGAGAGGCTCCAGTGTGCAGGGGTATAGAGGAATTAGTTGTTGCCCCCTGGGAGAGATGGCAGGGCTTGGTAGAGAAGCCCATGCTTCAGCAGAGGAAATAGAAGTAATAACTAAACCTCCCTCCCACCTCCTCACCCCCTTGCGAACTGCACCAGAGAAAGTTTCTGTGCTGCAAGTTCAATGCTAATGAAAACCAGGCCTCCCTCAGAGCATACCTCATCTTAGGATGGGAATGAGATGTAACGATTATGTTAGATCAACACTAAAGTCAGTGGGAAAACAATGCTAGCAGAGCAAACCAGAGGAATTGACCATATTTGCAGCTGTGCCAAGAAAGAAACATCACCCAATGACCCCTAAGGGTTTACTGAAGAGGAGATCCCACTGACATCTCCAGTGGATCTTGACACTGTTCCAGGATGCTCCATCTCCCAGCTCAGCCTCTGGAAGCTGGCCTTTCATTCCCTTCTTCAGCCTCCCTTTCAAACCCTGGGGGCAAAGCAGCCAGGAGATACTGACTTCAGACCCTTTAACCACGTGTGCATCTGACATGAAATGCCTTAGAGCTGCCTTCAGATATTTCCCCTGATCTAAAATCCTCAAAATCCACTAACTGATCTGGAACAAATAGTTGAGGAAGCACCCGGGAGCAGCATTTTGGAGCACGGCCTGTCAGAAGCTCATTGTTCTGGCCAGAACTTGATAGTCACATAAAGCTATGTTAGACTGGGGTGGGTCTGCCATGCTGAGCAGGGTGTCACAAAGGCAGTCACGCTGCTTCAGATCCTTGGAGAGGTTGAGCCCACATCTCACCACAGGCTTGCTCTTGTCTCTTCTTAACCTGTGCAGAGCTGTGTGGCTCTGGAGCCAGAGTGGCTGAGGTACTCCTGCATAGCACTGTCCTGGCAGAGGCAAGGTAGGACTTCGTGGCATGGGGACATTATTGTCCCACTGAATGTTTGATTCCTACCTGCAATCAAGTAAGTGCACTTCCGAGGCCTATAGTCATTTTAGTGGTAGCTGAAAAAGAAAAAAAAGAGAAAAGATTGTTAGGTCTGATTTTCCAACAGGTTGGAAGCTACTTTGAAAGAAATAGCAAAACACGTTCCACCCACTGCCATCTTGGATTTTTGACTCCAGTCCTCTCTTGTGTTTGACTTGAGGAGGATCACAGGAGGCAAAAAAAAAAAAAAAAAGTGTAAGATGTCCAGTCTCCTCTTGCAAAAAGTTATTGCTTAAGGGAGTGCTAGAAACTGCTCTTCCCATGCTCTGGGAAATTCTGAATTTAAAAAATAAGGAATCAAGGAACCAAAAAAAAAAAAAAAATAGGCCAAGGAAACAAGGCTCAATCAAATTTGATTCCAAAGGAGAAGCAAAACTTATAAAGATAGGAATCTCTGTCTTTTCTGCAGGGCTGAGGTTGGAAGCACCTGAGTGGTTCACAGAGTAGGCTGACCATCCACTTGTGCTCTCTGGGTACCCTCAATGGCTGGCCAGGAAGCCCAGTAGATGGGAACCTCAGCAGCTGGGAAGCCCTGGGAAGTCTCCTTGCCAGGAAGACAGGAGATAGGGGCTTGGCAGCTTCCATCCCCTGCTTGCCATCTCCACACCAGCCTTCCAGGTGGACTGCCAGGGAGGGACATAGGGAAGCTTTCAAAACTTGCTTGGCAGGGAGGATGCCATCCTGCATCTGTCTGGTTTGTGGGAGGATCTCACAAAAATTTTCATTTTTCCAGTGTGTTTCAGTGCTGGTATATTAGTTCTCGCTATACCAGAGAAGTATGCCAGAAAATTTATGACCTGCTGTACTGTGGAATGGAGTGCTTTAGCTCAGTCCATCTTTCCAATGAGCAGCCAGGGAAACCTGGGGGGCAAACTCACCCACTTGGATAAACAATGTTCCCAGAGCATTAAGCATTGACTTCTTCAGATGCAGACAACACAAAGCTGGGGCACAGTACCAGACGGTTGGACTCCAAACCAAGGTGTGCAGAGGAGGGTTGTGACCAGTTAGGCTTGGGCTTGACTGTTGACCTACGCTCATTTTGAAGCCATCCTCTTATCAATCAGATATGCACACATACTGTTCCAGTAATGAAACAAGCTGGCTTGTTCTTGGCCTCAATCAGTCCAGTCTGTGTACCACACAAATTTTCATCTGCATTGGAAGTAACAGCTAAAAGTAGCCCTAAGCACAGCCTATGAAGAGGAACTCCCCATTGCAGCAGTTCTTCAGAGGGCAGAAATCTTCTGATGTGCACAGGTGTGTCAGAGATGCTGCTCAACAATTAAACGGCAATGAAAAAGACACAAACTCAAATATTTTCTATGTTAAGTGTGTGAAGAGAGATATAATGCTATTGGCATAGAAAATTCGTAAGGCGTTAAGAGCTCTAACTCTGGTGTTGCGTGAAAGGGGGGTGGTAAATTTAGTAAGAGACAAATCCCCTTGCGTTCTAGCCAATCCTCAGAAGTTAGAGGGACTAGGGGCAGCTGGACTTGTCTCTTAATAGGTATGCCAATTAAAAAATGTTGCTACAGGCCCAGTCACCAGACTCGCAAGCAGCCCATACACTACAGGCCTGGTTCCCTCCTACGAGAGCAGCTGGACGCGCAAATAGCACATTTTCAACTATAGTTCTGACACCACATGCCGTAGGCCCGGTTCCCTTCTATGGGAGCAGTTGGATGCGCAAATAGCCCGTAAACGCTGCTATAGGCCCAACACCGGATTCACAAACAGTTGGCCAAGAAGCAGTCTGATATACAAAGAATACAATTTATGAACACTCGCAACATATATACAGATTCTTTGAGATTGCCAGTGATAAATATACTTAGCTGCAGAATATAAAAATATATCTGAGGAACATACATACAGACATACAAACATACAAACATACAAACATATAAACATACAAACATCAACTCGGTGTAGCTGAGGCTCAAAATCTTACCAAAAGCATCCCTTTTGGGATGGGAGAGGAGGGCAGACCCATCGGTCTGTCCGTATACTTTGGTGTCGAATTCTCGTCCACAAAATAGGTCCGAAATAGAACTAATATTTATAGTTCAGGCGTCTTTTAATATGTAAAGTGTGGAGATGGGATTGTAATCAAATTATTAAGTGGTTTAGCAGTTGCACAAACATTCCTTGATGGGCCATATAGCCCTGATGGTCTTCTGCCAGTAACAGGCATTGTGTTCCGACCTCTGCTGTGACAATAAGAGAGCCGATATCGCACCTGGCCCATCACATCAGTGTCAATACAACATTGATCACCGGGCCTCCGCCCAGTCTCAGCATTTTTCTGAACACTAGATGTTTATCAGTAGTGATGGGTTTCGATGGTCTGTGCATTGCTGCTTCCCACACTCTGGGAAGTATCACTCATTTACCAAAGAGAAGAATTCCTGTACTCTGCTTTTAAACCTGCTTGAGAAAAAAAAAACATTGTCAGAGTTAACTTGAGCACCTTTGAGACAATAGCCAGGAATGGTCTGTACAGCCAACCTGGGTAACTAAAAGTTTCTGCTTAGGTCTTATAAAGATTTGAGGGAAAAGAGACATGGAGTCACAGCAGAAGCATTTGCTAGCCCTGGAATATGTCAAGGTGATGAGCCATTGTGCAACCTGACAAAGACTGATCTACGTGATACTGCAGAAAATCCTTATGGGGCACCAACTTTCTTATAAGGCAACTCAACAAGCTCTCCTGAATCAGTATAAGAAAACTTTTATAAAAAAATATCTATCTTCGGGAACATTGCTTTTCTCTCCCAGCTGTGCTGAACTGACCATTCAGGATTTTCAAAAAGAAAAAAAAAGCAAGCTGCACCCACCACTTGCTTCAGACCCGACAAAATCCATGTTTATCAGCTCCTTCCAGATGTTCCTGCAGCTGTATCACTTCACCATCACCATGATTGAATGTGGCACCAAAGCAAATTAAGAGCTACATTTTTGTGGGCCTCGCCGATGCTCTGTGCTGTGTGTACTCCAGCTTGCTTTGCAGCCTGTTTTTTACTCACTAGTGTCCTCAATTACTTTTTCAAATGAAAGGGAGTCATGATACTTTAATTAAACATTAAATTGAAGGGAGAGAAAGAAAAAAAAAAAAGAAGAGGGAGGGAGCTGATGTTTGCCAACAAGGAAAGGATAACAGTGAGAGATTACTGCTTCTAAATGAAACCTCACAACACTGCATTCTGCAGCGAGAGGCACCCTGGGCTGGGGCTCATGTATCAAAGTACAGCTCAGCTCCTGTTCAATTATTGTGTCTGTTTGGATGGGAAGGTTTTGTAAAGCATTGTTGGAAATGGTTTCTAATTTTCTCTTCCATTTTTGTCTGGCTTAATTAAACTTACACCCACCGAACCCTTCCGTCTCTCCAAAGGCAGACTGGTTATTGACCTAAGGGATTTTTTTTAATCATTTCTATGTTTCCCTGGCCACCTTCAGGGAATTAGCGGATGCAGCTTTCTTTCTTTTCTTTTTTTTTTTTAAGGTTGATCCAATGTTGAGGTGTTCCTGCTCCCCCTCTTTCAAAAAACCAGCAGAAATGTATATCATCTTTCCCTTTCTGTGGGAGCCTGAGAACTTAATCAGCTGCAACTCTCCAGGCTGGGGCTTCACTCAATAAAGAAGTCATGCAAGCCAGCGTCTCCACAGCAGAACCAGGCGCTCCTCACCCCTTGCCCAGGAGTAGGATTACCTGTGAGAACAAAATCACTCACATATAAAAGTTCGTGGGAGAGGGTCTTTGTGAACTTACGGCACAAGTTTGTTTTGTGAGTGAGTAAACTGATGAGGTCTGTTTTCCTGTTAGCTTGTGTCTCAAGAGTGAGAAAAGCCCTGTGGAATCACTAGAGTCTATAATGGACGGAATCACATAGTGACCTCTTCCTCACTGAATAATTACTAAAGTCTTTCTTCAGTTGCCTGGTCTAAAAATGCTTGGGGGGTCTCACTATATTTGGGACGTCTCTGAAATTCAGATGAAATCTGCTAATGGGCTCAAAAGTTATGGGAAGGTTGAATGAACAAACGCATGAATGCAGAAACCTCTTCTCCTTTGGAAGAAGGCTAAAAATGAGGTTGAAGTCTGGGTTATGTGTCCGGCTGAGTGAAGATTCATGCCACCCCCATGTTATTTACCTGTGGGCCTGATTGTATAAAACACAGCACCCATACCTCATATGATGTTGTCACTGCAGGCAGTGAGTATCTTTGAAATTTAAGCTCTGCCGACTTGTTCAAGGATGAGAACTCTCACAAATGTCAAAATACAAAAGAAGGCTTACACAAAGAGAACATCCTGCGGCATCCGAGCATTGCTGTCGCACAGCCATTCTCGTTGTCGCTTACAAAGCAGGGGGCGAGGGTGGGTAAACTGGGCCACTCTCACAGGAGTGACTCACAGTGGAAGGAATAGCAAGCCTGAGATCAGAAAACTGAGAGTGAGTCTTATGAGCAGGTTCTCCTACCTTGTTCTCTTTTCCAAATGTTCTGAAAAAGCAGCAGGATATAAACAGTTTCTTGGGGTACAGCTGACTAAAAAATTCAGCAAGAAAACATTCGTGTCTGCCCACAAAAGACTACGTAGACTTGCCTCCATCTAGGGCACAAAACCAGTCCCATTCAGCCCAGAAACCTTGCTGTCACACGCTCTGTAGAGGAAAAGCAATGGAAGTGCATCAACCGTCTGGATTTCCCACCCACAGCAGGCAGGATAGCTACTCACAGCAGGGAGCTAAACATGGTTTCTGCTCTGCATCGTGACTGTGCTATGGATTAGATGCAGATTAACCCAGCAACCTGACATCAACTCTCATCCATACCTAAGAATATAAGCAAAGGGAAGATGATGATTAGGGAGAAGAACAGGTGACAGCTCAAAAGTTCAATGTCATTGAAAAAATTATGAATATCAAAACCAGAGCGAGTCTGTTTTTTCCTTCCCATAAGCCTATGCTGAGCCCTCAAGCACTGGGTCATTCTGCTGAGGGTTCAGATGAGAGTGATAAAGGAAAGGTTGAGCCTAGACCAAGGCTCCTGGCATGGGTATCCCTGTGCTCTATTCTTGGTTCTGTCATCAGCCAGACAAGCCACACCACTTCTTGACATACTTCATTTCAGCCGCTTCCGAAGCGAAGATACAAAAAACATTTTCACTACACAGAAATCTTCTCAGCATTGTGGGTGTTTGCTCTGCATGTTTGGGGAGACACAAACACAAGGTGCAGCAGGGCTGCAGAGAGAATTAGGAACAAGCATCAAGCGAACTCTCCAGCACAACCACACCTGAGATTTACATAGGAAGAGAAGGAGACGGATTTGAGATAGACTTGATTTGATCCAGATAGGAATACACTTCATTTCTGGGACAGTTTCTAATAAAATAAAGACAATTCTCTCGGGCTTAGCACTAATCACTGTAGCTGTGATACAGAATAATTCATGCCTTTATTCTGTACTCCTTTTTTGACTTAGGAAAAGGAAGTTTATTCAATCAACCCTTAGAATAGAAACCCATGATATTTGTTGTGGTTTTGGATAACTAAAATCATATTGGCTTAAGAGTTTGCTCTTTGCATACACCTTACCCATACCTGAGGAACACCAAAACCCAAAGCAGGTGGGTAAGGTGTGGTAAAGCAAACTTTCCATATCTGATGTCAGACAAAGGGACTGTCTAGCTCTGTATTGAGTGTGACTGAGCCGAAGTTAATTTTTCCACAGCAGCCCTCACAGCTTTGCGTTGAAGCTAGAAAGGTGCTGATAACGCACTCGTGTTGTGGCTGCTGCTGAGCAGGGCTGGCACGGCACCAAGGCTGTTTTTTCAACATTCCTCCCAGTTGGATGGGGTGGGCAAGATCCAGAGAGGGCATACAACTGGGACAATTGACCCAAGCTGAACAAAGAGATATTCCATACCATATGGTGTCAGCTCAATAATAAAAGCTAGCGAAAAGGAGAAAGAGGGGTGGTAGGGGGGTTAGGGAGGTGGTGTGTGCATCTGCTTGTCCTGCAAAGCAATCACTATTCATATTGGAGCCCTACTTCCTGGAAAAGGCCAAACATCACATGCTAATGGGAAGTAGAGAATAATCTTTGTTTGCTTTGCTTCCACACAAGGCTTTGCTTCACTTTTTCTTCATTAAACTGCCTTTGTGTTGAGCCATGAGGTTTCTTTTCCATGTTAGTTTCTCCCCCTGGTCCAGCTTGAGAGGGGATGGGGTGAGTGATAGAGCATCTTGGTGGGTACCTGGTGCCCAGCCAAGGTCAAATCACCACCAGGCCACTGCTTTCCATGTGAATGTATTTTTTCTGGACACTGCTGCTATTATTATGTAGTTGTTATTACTATCATTATTGTTATTATTATGATGATGTTCAGATAAGCCCTCGTGCAGGCAGGACTGTGGAAGCCTGGGTGCACCAGAGCTCTGTGTCATTGTTATGGTGCCTCTGCTTGGACAGGCAGCACCCAGGCTATGTAAGCAAAGCAACCTCTATGCTTATTTTACATTTCTTTTAGGAGAGTTGCAGAATATACCACATTGAAATATATGTTGTGATGTGTTCTTTCACTTGCTTTAAGACACTGTTCAATTATCAAGCAGTTCTGTGGATGTTGGCACTGAGAAAGGCAAAATGAATGCTTTTGTGATTCTGGCCTGGTTGGCTTTGGGCCCTCAGAGGCGAGGAGCATTTCTCCCTTGGCTTAGAAAGGTGCTCTCTCTGGTGTTAGGTTTCCAATGTCTAATAGTTTATGAGCTCATTCAGCAGCATGGCATCCTGGCCAGTGGCAGGTCTCTTCACAGCTATCTTTTTTTCACAGACCTTGTAAGAACCAAATTACCTGAGTAACCTCCACATTTTGTTGTCTTTGGCCAGAGGGTTTCAAAAGTTATTACAAGGAGAATCACACACACATGACATTGCTCACATAAGCCTCTAAAAATCCTGCTCCTGCTATGCTGATTACCATGGATAGTCCCCTTAGCTGAAAAATGAGTCATAATTGTAGAAAACAGTGCAGAATTTGAACCTAAGCCATTAATGCTAATGTAATATATGGTGAGAAAATACTATTAACATTTGGATAGATGAGTTACAATACTCTGATTACCACACATTTGCATTCCGTAGCTTCTGTGTGATTACAGATTCAGCTTTGAAGTTGTGTTACCACACACATGCACATGGTGTGTGCATATTTAGAGCTAGAGCCAGTCTGCTAGTATTAATAATATTGATTACACAATGATTCCTGCAGCGACCAACCAGGACCTCAGAGAGGGAGGACAGATGATCCCACGAGGGGGGATTTCCATCCATTTTTCAGGTTGAGCTTCTCGAGATTTACAGAGGAGGTACCTCATTGAATTGTGGCTGTTTAATGGTTCTTTAAAGGCCCAAGTCCAAGCTAGTTGTCCAGGCTTCCAGTACATTCAGTGGAGAGGGAAAAGCACCTCTAGAGGGCAATTCATTCCACATATTGAGTCTGCCTCTGGTGCAGGGAGCTCAGGTGCCTCCCTCCCTTCAGGTGCCTGGAGCTGGATGAAGTCAAGCCTCCCCAAGGTGACTCTTCTGGCTGCAGGTGCTCAGACTGCGCAGAGGATGCTGCATTGTCATCTAGTCAGTCAGCAAAACACTTTCTGCTGACTCACTTATCAGTGTTTTCTTCCACATTTTTCCCTATGGAAACTTTTCTTGTGCCTTTTCTGGTCAGTCTAAGGATCAGGAAGATTCACTTGGCCTCCCTTAGTTCTGGTGTGCTGCATGCTTTCTCCAAGACATGGGCTAAGAAGCACCTGGCTATCTAAGTCTAAGGAGCAGCAGTGACAGAAGGCAGCAAGAAAGACCTACCTGCCAAGATAACTGTGATGCTTCTGGAGCATTTTGTGTGACAAAAATGTATGAAGAGATCTGATGGGCAGTGATTATGCCCAAATGTGAAAGATCTGGCAACCTCTGTACTATTGGTAGGACTATGTTCTAGGATCTATAAGAAACCTGTAAGCTAAGTTATGAACTTACTGAATGGCTTGAGGACTCCCTAGAACACTATTGTGATGGAAAGTACCCATTTCTTACATTCTGCACGTCTTACAAGTTTTCCCTGTGTTCTTGCACTAGCAGCCAGCCTGGAGGGTCAAGTTCTGCTCCCTCTTAAACTGAGAACAATTTCTCCAAGAGGTAGCTCACGCCACCCTGGTGCAAGTGGAAAGAGTCACTGACTAAGAACCCCTTGGGCTGCATCCCTTCCTGGATGAGCAGGGTTAACTCTAATTGTCATACTGGGGCTGCAGAGTGGGGCCCTGCCCACCTTTAGTTTCGGAAAGAAATATAAACATAGATGTGGTGCCAATAAAGCCCATAAATACAGGGTGAGTGTTTTATATCTACTTTATGCTGACACTGCAAAAGTCTTTATAGTCCTGATGGTGGGAGAACAGCTGTTGGGATCACCCATTGTATCCTTCTCTGGACCTCAAGAAGGATGCTGGAAGATGTGTTGACATACTCAAAACAAAGTTAGAGTATACTCTAGCTTTGCAGAAAAGGGAACTTTCTGTTGGTGCACAGCATAGTGCGTGGGCATCAAAACTTCACCCAGTGAAAGCTGAAGGCAACATTGCAATGCTGGTCTGCCCCAGCCTTGGACCTGGCCAGAAGAAGATGTTGACTGCTGCTTAGTATAGGAAAATGTGTGTATGTGAGGGGAGGAGGGAGCTGCTGATTCTGTAACCAGCATCTGTATTGCAATTTTAAATTAATGGTAAATTATCTTAATCTTGGGATGTTCTTTTTAATTCTTGTCCCTGTAGCAGAATAAATGAATGAAATGAAAAATAAAGAAGAACTTGAGCCTTCGCATAATGAATATTGTGGATAGAACCTCCTATAAACTACATTCCAGACTCCCAGTGGGCAGTGTCTCATATATTACTGGGATACTTAGATGTTTTTTCAAAGGCGTTCTTACAGCAAACCCCTGAAAAGTTAGCACAGCTCCTGCAGCTTAGAGTGAGTCTGATGGAGAAGGAAGATCAGTAGGGTCATTAGGAAACATCATTAAAGGCTTAAGAGCTAATGATCCAAAGCACACTGACATTAATGTGACTCTTTTCTTTGGACTTCAGGCACCTGGGCACATGAATCCTTACTTGTGATATTTAGCATGTCTGTTTTGCATGGATGATTATCTGTCTTGGAATGGGAGAGGGATTTTTCTTCTCTATAGACTAAAAAGCAAAAACACTCCTTGTGCTGGACAAATCAAGCCTTAGGACTGGAGAAAGTTTTTCAAGAATTGGTCCCATCGTTAAATCTGCTGCTTTATTTTTTTCCCTATGTTTATAAAGGCAGTAACTAGATCTGTTGAAAGGGCTCAGGTTTTAAATGATATGAAAATTCAGAAATTAACAGTCACTAATAGCCTTCCTACTTGGCTGTTGCAGCTGTCACAAAATACTGTTCCTATTCACTATAGTCAATCCACAGGGACAAAAGTAAACCATAGGTGTAGCAGATGCATCTGATGAGCTATTCTAACAGGCAGAGCACACCAAGCTGCCATCCTTTGGCTTACACAGAAGGGTAGTCGTTTAAGGGATACAGCACTGAGGCAACTGCTTTGGCACCTGGTGGTCTCAGCAGGGGTACATTCACTATGCTTAAGCATCAGGGTACCTGTGAAACTTACAGTGTGAGTGGGAGGGCAAGGAGTTGGAAATATCTGTTGAGACATTTTCTCCCCCGTGAGTCCTTGCTCCTGATCTGTAGGCAAGCTGTTTCCTCCTTCCTCTGGTCCTCCTGACAAGGACTAAGTACCCTCTCCCTTTCCAAAAATCTGTCCCATACTAGCAGCTAGCAGCAGTGGTCAGCGCTGACCATGGACATTGATGCTCCAGAGGTCTCTCGAAAAACTCGCTGCTATACAATTAAGCCTTGCCTTTCTGGCCAGTGGAGGCAAAAGCCAGGGTCAAGGGCATTAAACTATGCTTTTCCTTCTGCCACAATAGAGCCATAAAAAACTACTGTTGAGGTCTAGCTGGAAAATCAAACTGCTCGCCTTGGGGAACACTGTGTCACCCCTCAGTGGGGAGGGTGTTCAGGCAACAGCTAGACTTCAGCTGAATGGGGCTGTGCAGGCAGTTCTGTGAGGGGTTCTGTGCCCTGTGAAGGTTTACCCTCTATCTGAAGCAACAGTTCCTGCACATGCATTTTTACCTGATAAAAGCTGTGTAACAATCCAGGATGCCACTTATTTACATTACTCCCTGACAGTTTAAAAAATCATTAATGGCTCAGCAATAAATTCTTAGCAGATTTCCCTGAAGAGTTGAAAAACAGGGGACATCAGCTGATGAATTATTACAGAAATACTCTGAAAGGAGGGTCTGCTCTCCTCTTCCAGCTTGTTCCTGTGGCTGAATGGAAAGGGACTTGAGTTTTATGTTTCAGTTTTTATTTTTGTTTTTCTGCAGAATGTGGGAGTAATGGAGATGACCTCCCCATCTGCCACACGCAGTCCATATGGCAGCCATACAATCTCCTCCTCTCCGTTTTGGCAACCTCTGAACTGGAAGGGCAGCCCTGTCTGAGACCCGGCATGAGCACTGAGTCACTTCCAATTCCCATCCTGTTCTCCCTCCTTCCTGAGTAACTTATTTAATGGCAACAATTTACATACGGTGGTTTTACAGTGTGGACTAGGATGCCCCAGGGACTGATTTGAAACTCACAAATCCATTTCAGAGTCTTTGCACTGAGGAGACAGTGGGGCAGATTCAATATTCAGTTATGCTCATCTAAATCCAGAGGTGCTTTGGGAAACAAAACCCTCCAAATTTACCTTGGTACAGACGAGTAAAATAAAGGCACCTGCCTGGACACATAGCCACTGTACATAGGTGAAAAATACCCTGCATACAAAATTCACAGTACTTTTTAGCTAAAGATAAATAACAAGCATGCCACTATATATGCAAATATTGCAGAAAGCAGGAGGAGATCAAACAGTAAACTCACCTTTTACAGCTAAGTTCTCTTTTCCTTCCTTCTCAAAAATGTGAGAGATTTAAAAAGAATTGAAAGCCAAAGTAAATTTTGTCCTTGTCATTTCTATGATGAAGTTATGCCAAAAGTGTTTTTCCCAATAATTCCGTGCTGTGGATTGCATGGATGAATGAGTCCCACATAAGCCATATTAATTCCTAAATTTACTAGGGGTAAAGGAGTAACCCAGGTCAGAAACCACTGACAATGGAGAACTAAGAGTCTGATTGAAGGAAAAGAGTTTTATTAAAATTATGGAACACTTTTTAGTCTTGGTTACATGGGGATAGTGAAAATGTGTGCTGGGGAAGGGAAGATCTTTCCCAGTAGACCTTTACCAGAAGTACTCTGTCAGGGAAGATTATGAGCACCATGCCATTTGAGGCTGAGACAGCTGAGAGAGGGGAAGAATGAGGAACAGAATTCCTTGGCCTGTGTCACTTTCTAACAAGTGATTAATTTTATGTAAACCCTGACAATTCATTTTATTTAAACTCTTCTTTTTACCATGTAGAAATATGAAACTGTGTCTTGAAATCACTAATAAATGGAAAAAAACCACCCTAAACATTGAAATAATCCTGATGAACACATTAGTTTTCATGCAGACAATTGGTCCAATTCCAGTCTCAAAATTAAAATGAAAATGAGAGGAAATCCAGATGTAGATTGCTTTGTGTAAAATTCAGCTATTTCCCTTAGGACAGCCGTCCAGCTGCACAGTGCCGTAGGCTAAAACATCACGAGAAGCCATCCATTTTCATGTCAGAAGCTTGTTTTCCATCCAGAGCATGGGAGTCCACAAAGAAAGTCAAAAGAGACTATTCCTCCTCCTTCTACACATTCCCATTAGTCCTTGTGTAAGCAAACGCTGGGCACGTTGCCACCCCATGTGAGGCACCACCAGCCATGCCACTTAACAGACTGGCAACAAGCCTATGGGCTGCTGGTGTTGCAACTATCGCCTTCCACACTATCAGGTACCTCCGTGGTGCATTACAGTGACCATCCTCATAGGTAAGCTTAGGAAGTGTGGGTTAGATGAATAGACAGTAGGGTGAATTGAGAACTGGCTGAACAACAGAGTTCAGAGGGTTGTGATCAGTGGTGCAGAGTCTAGTTGGAGCCCTGTAGCTAATGGTGTTCCTCAGGGGTCAGTACTAGGTCCAGTCTTCTTCAACATATTCATCAATGACCTGGATGAAGGGACAGAGTACCCTCAGCAAGTTTGCCGTTGACATGAAACTGGGGGGAGAGGCTGACACACAAGAAGGCTGTGCTGCCAGTTCAGAGAGACATGGACAGGATGGAGAGTCGGGTGGAGGGGAACCTCATGAAGTTCAACAAGGGCAAGTGTAGAGTCCTATACCTGAGGAGGAATAACCCGTGCAGAGGTTAGGGGTTGACCTGATGGAAAGCAGCTCCACAGAGAAGGACCTGGAAATCCTGGTGGAGAAGTTAACCATGAGCCAGCAATGTGCTCATGTGGCCAGGAAGGCCGATGGTATCCTGATGTGCATTTAGAGGAGTGTGACCAGCAGATCAAGGGAGGTTCTCCTCCTCTGCTCTGCTCTGGTGAGGACACATTTGGAGTACTGTGTCCAGTTCTGGACTCCCTAGTTCGAGATAGACAGGGAACTACTAGAGAGAGTCTAAAGGAGGGCTACAAAGATGATTAGGGGACTGGAACATCTCTCTTACAAGGAAAGGCTGAAAGGCCTGGAACTGTTTAGCTGGACAAGAGAAGACTGAGAAGGGATCTGATCAATGCTTATAAATNGGAGCTGGGGCTCTGGAGCTTGGAGAAGAGGAAACTGAAGGGCAACCTCACTAATGTTTATAGCTGAAGGGCAGGGGTCAAGAGGATGAGGCCAGTCTCTTTTCAGTGATGCCCGGTGATAGGACGAAGAGCAATGGCCATGATCTAGAGCACAGGAAGTTCTACTTAAACATAAGGAGAAACTTTACTGTGAGGGTGATGGAGCTCTGGAACAGGCTACCCAGAGAGGTTGTGGAGTATCCTTCTCTGGAGAGTTTCAAAACCTGCCTGGATACGTTCCTGTACAACCTGATCTAGGTGAACCTGCTTTGGCAGAGGAATTGGACTATATGATCACCAGAGATCCCTTCCAATCCCTACCATTCTGTGATTCTGTGACCAGCAGTATCTCAAAGGGGACATGGTGGTGTCCTGCCTGCCTCCCTCCCATGGACATGGGTCAACACCCCGTACAAATTAATCTCCAGTTATCCTTCTCCAGCCATGCTCTCTTATATATCCCAGTGCTGCTGGATCTGCTGTGGATATTTCATGGACCACCCATGCAAGGGAGGGTGTCCACATTTTGAGGAGGAATCTGCTTGGGAAATTTTCTAGGGAACTGATCATGGGAAAACCCCCACCAGCATTGGAACTGAGGGACTTCCAACTTGTAATATGCATATCAAAACCACTTTGAGATGCTAACTGACCAAATAAATACTTGGGACCTGCCACTACTGATGTTAGTAGCTACATCACATTTGCTGCTGGCACTACTGGGGACAAAAATACGTCACTGGCACCCTCTAGGCTAAGTTAAATAGTTTTGCCAGTAATCCTACAAGTAGGTGAAAAAACCCTGTGCTTCTGACTCTTCTGCCTCACTCATATGAACACCACTCTTGCCACACAGCGTTCAAGAAGCAAATCTGGGCAATGAGGAGACCCCCAGGTGTGATGGAGGAGGCAGTGGGTGGGCTGTAGGGAAAGCACACTCTGCAGGTGTGAGACTGATGGACCACTTTCCTGGTTACCAGGCAGTTACTTACAGCCAGGAGTAGGACGGTATATTTTCCAAGGAGGGTATTTAGTCTTTTATCAGTTAAAAAGCCACATGAACGTCTTCTTTTGGATGTGTGGCAAGAGCATTA
>WEIS01066865.1:1632-16771 GCA_013389965.1 Todus mexicanus | reverse complement strand
AAAAAAAAAAAAAGAAAAAAAAAAGGAAAATATTTTCCATTATCTGCGTCTGACTGACACCAGTGTAATACTACCGCAGGCTCTCGCACAATGAGCACTTGAGCTAGATCCAACCATTGAACCAGAAGAATTTGCTGGCTAAATTGATGTTGGATTACACACCTGGCCCATTTATTAAACTCCCTTTCCCTTTTGTAGGGAAACTAGTCCATAGGCTCTGCTGGGAAGCAAAGCTCAGCACGTCTCCGTACCTGGGGTTCAAGCATGGAGATATTATCATTGTGTAGGTCAACATGCAGGTATAGAAAGTCAAGCTAATACACAATTTGTGGTAAAGCAGCAGGTCAGTGATTTTAGCAAATACATACATTTCCTTTTTTATGATAATTTCTCCATAATCATGACTAATTTTATCATTTTAAACTTAAGATACGTAGAAAGCGTTAGAAATCTCTTTTCGCTAGAATTTTTCTCATTTCTCTCAAGTTGCCTTTGCAGTGTCAGAGACTTGTGGGTACGATTTTGCTGAAATTCTTCTTGCTTAAGATCTGCCGTCAAAAGCCAATGTTTACAAAAGTCAAATTAAAACAAGTGTAAATATTGATTCACTCTCCTTCCTCCCACTCCAGACATGGGCTTGAAATGCCGCTGCCCGGTGACATCATTCGCGCCCCTCTTTACTCGGCTCTCTTGAAGGTCTCCCTCTCCAAACTTTAATCTTAATATTTTGACCCTCATTTGTCCCCCAAGCCACTTCCCTCATTTGCCTGCAGACACAGTCCCCCCCATCAGTCCTCCACGTCTCCCACTGACACTTGCTCTCATTGCTCTTTGCTGCAAAAATCTGTGCTGTGAACACAGTTTGACATTTCCTGACATTTCATGAACTAATTACACTACAAATAATTAAGCATGTTCACATCTGTAACAAACGAAGGCAAAATGGTTGTCAGCAACTGTGATTGATGACCTCCCTGAGACTTTATCTGATGAGATTCTTCCCCACTATAGGCAGAACCTGGATGCCACTGTGTTTGCAATAATGCCTTCAGCCCTTTTCATCAGATCAAACCAATGAGATGCTTGAAGAAAAGGATGGGAAAATTAATGACTACAATGAAATATTTGCATTTTTTCCAGGCCTGGAAAAAACAATGAACAAGAGATGTGACAACCTCAATTATTTGGTGATGCTAAGAGCTCCGAGACAGCTCCTGCTGGAAAGAGCTGTTGGGAAGCCTGGGGGTGTCAAGCCAGCTAGAAAAATGGCAGGTGACAAGGACAACACTTTTTTTTTTCCTTTTTTAAAAAAAAAAAAAAAAAAAGCTACCCAGACCCACACAGCTTAGTTTAAAAGACAAATTGCAGCACTACATTTCTTCTTAAGGGAGGGGCAGTATGTCAGCTTTGAAACAACCTCCTGTGAATGTGGTGCTAGAGTGAAAATTATATTGGTAAAGGTTGTCTTTTGCAGAGATGATATAAATAAACAAAATTCACTGGTGCTAATGGTCTGTAAAGGAAAGGAAAAGAGCACAGCCAATAGTCCAATGTGCTATAGCCAGTGACAGAAATAATACACTTTTATATGAGGATTTTACTAAATATACATAAATACATATGTGCAAAAAATTTAAAATAGATCTGCATGTGTGTGCATGTGTATATGAAAATTATACAACACATGAATACACAGATCAAACAAGACACTCTGAACTACCTTGCAGCACGAGGATTATTTTACACATATACAGACTGCCTGCAGAGCAACCAAAATGCCCCCCTTTTTCCTCAAATAAGTTTTAAAAAAGAGGGATGAAAATCCCAAACCTTGAAAATGTGGCATACATATGATTATAATTCATATATGTGTGAGCGCTGCAGTACCACTGTGTCTCCGAGTCCTTTGAAAATAATAAGTGAAACAAAACGGAAACAACCCTGGCGCTCTACAGCATTTTGCTTCTTCAAGACCACACTAGCAATATAATAATAATAATAATAATAACAATAATAACAATAATACTAGCAATAGTAATGATAATAATAATAATTTTTTTAAAGGGATATGAGAGGAGTTCAGCAAACAAAAACTGGGAGTGCTGGCCAGGATGCGCATCTGGAAATGTGGCACTCTACTTCCGCTTCTCTCTGACCTTGAAAACACCTAAAAAAACTTTTGCTGCCTCATGTATTAAAAATAGTAAAAAACCCAAAAAAAGCTAGAAAAATCCTAGGGTAATAATGCTTACCTACCTCATCAGACTGTTGCAAGGATTAATTAACACTAGTAATATGCTCTGAGCATCTCGGGTGTCACAAGAGTGTAAATTATTTTTCCTCCCCACCTTCCCATGAGCTGTGTCTGTTGGGTTTGGGACACTGTCCCCCTGGACACGGTGGCTTCCTCATGATGGGCTCTGTGAGCTGCTGCCTGCCCAGGGAGCAGTGAGAACCTTCAAAGAGGAGGACCCCAGCAAGAGGGGCGTGACATTAAGAAGCAATAGTTAATGCGAACGTCAAGAGGATGTACAGGAGCCAACTCTTAACTTTCCTTGGAGGTCAAGTTAAGATGCATCATGACGTTAGGAGGCAAAATGTCTCTTTAAAAATACTAAAACTCATTCCACTAATTGGTAAATGTACTGTATCTACCTTGCGCCATGTGTCGCCTGTGATCTGACAGTTGCCATAGTAACTGTTTATTTCTATCGTATTACAAAATAAACACATGCAAAGAAAAACAGTTTTGGTTTTTTTTAGGAACTTTCTGCCCGGAGTCCCTTATCCCTTTATTTTACGTGTTTACATTTAACTAGTCCGTAAGTAAGCATTACTTCCTCTTTGGGTTATTAATTATACTAATACCCAGGCAATCAAACACATACTGTGTGTTACAACAAAACCATAAAATACATAATTACAGTGTACTTTAGAAGCAAAAGGCATTTGCTGTATTTCTGGAAGGCAATGTACTGCAAGGACTGGAGTGAAGTGCTGGGATGAGGGTGGTGGCAGGTCCTACTGTTACTGGGTGTGGGGTAAAAGACCAGTGGTGGCCCCCGGGAGGTCTGGCCACTGCAGATGGAGTTGGGGCACCCATCATGACAAGCTGTTCATGTCCACTAAACTTTAAACTTTGGTCTCACTGTTGCTACAGCCTTCTGAGGCTGTATAAATCACTTACTCCAGTTCCAGAGTAACGCAGCTAGCTTGCCTCTTTGAAAACACCGTGAGACTGCAACACAGAGGGTACTGTCTCCGCTCAGTGTTGCCACTGCTGTTGCTGGAGGAAACCAAAACCATGTAGGTTGAATTTTGTGCTCAGGTAAAACCAGCAACCCAGAGTAGGAGAAGGTATGGACCTGTGATATGATGATGCCTATGCCACCCAGGCAGCCCTGAGTGCCCAGAGATTCCGAGAGCCTGCGAGGGGCTACGAAAGCAAGGCTGCTGGCAGGTTAATACAGCAGGGGGAATGATGGCAAAAGAAGATAAACCATGAAAGGTTTCCATGATAATTTCTCAGCTTTTCAACATGGAATATACATTTTGCCTGTGGATTTTTTCTTGCCAAATGTACACTAGTACAGGAAATCCCTTTTGATTTTTGCCAATATACCGGGGCAGGCATGAGCTAGGAAAGGCCCAAGCTGGTGCTTTTTGTCAACAAAAGTAAGAAAAGCCATTTACCTATATATTATTACACACATTCGCGTTTACAATGCACAAAAATACTTATATCCTTGCCTGATTATTTAGGATCTTCTTCTCCTGCGCCTTCATATGAGCTCCACAACAGAAAGTCTCCTCCATTTACAGCTGCAAGTGCCCAGGCAGGAATATGCAATTCCCAAGGAGAGCTGGCTTAAAAATAGACCAAGGAAAGCATGACAATGTGAACTGTACAATTTATTGTCCTAGGAGTTAATAAGGCTGTGGCCTAATTAAACCAGTGCTTTTCCACCTTGCCAGTCTTGTGTGTGGCTGAGCAAATTAATTCTGCCTGTACTCTGAGGCTGCACGCTTGCTGCGTTAGCTTTGCTTGAACTTCTCTTATGCAGAGGAGATGGGCTTATATTATAAGCAAACATTGATGTAAATGGACAACTGCTGCCCTTGGACCCTTACATTTTCAGAATTGTTTGGTAAATAGTCTTTTATTCTTTAGCACACAAGTCAGTTACACCATGGCATTGACTGAACCAAACAACAAATAAGATTTATGAGTATCCAGTATTTTTAGGGAAAACGTCTATGTCAAACAGATTAAATGCCTTGGCATCAGTTCCAACGTAGGATTTTGTGTACAGCAGCTGGCATTTCAATTCTGAAAATTTCCAGTACATTAACCTGTCTGTGGAAGGGGTTCAGAGTAAGTCTTTGGAACTTCCAGACAGTCTTTCAATGCAAAACTATGATTATTATCTGTGTCGAGACCAAACTCTCTGTGAAGTCTGACCGAGTTTGTTACTTTTGCACACATATTTAATTTTACAGCCAAGAAGCCTCATTCAGCAGAAGCACCTACCACAAAGCACATATCAGAAATAGCATAAATATTTGCTGGATTAGGCCTTGTTTTTATAAATGCGCTTCCAGTGTAGGCTGAGATCTGGCAGTAAATCTGTATATACATTGACCCCTGTACCTCAGCTTGACTTCAATATCTTCTAATCCCTCTTCACAAAACAAATTCCATCAACCAGGTTCACATTTAGCCAACTCTAGTTCACATTGTTTTTGTTCCTCCTCCTAAGTTCTTCCTACAGATTAAATGCTGATGCACTGAACTAACTGCTCTTGGCTGAAGTGGGCAGGAGTAATTTGATTAGTACAGATTCTGGAATTGGTAAGTACTGTGTCAGTATCCTCCCTAGAAAATAGGTGACATGTCATGGGATATTAAGTATGGCCATTTAATGTAAAAACTCAGATAATACATGAGTTAAATGGAGAAAATGAGAGAAAGCTTTTAAGCATTCTCCCAAGACAGATTGCAGAATAATATTATTGTACACGCAAGTAGTGCTGATTGACACAGTCAGAAAGCCATTATACTAGTACGGTATAAAATCATTATAGCAAAAAGCATTTCAGAGCTGCAGAGTGATAGTAGCAACATATAATGAATTATCAATAAAGAAGTGGTGATTCAGTTACATTACATATGAATAGAAAGCTTCCTGTTATATAATTTAAACCTGCCAGCCTGACAAGTGACTTGAATATTCAATTCCTTCTCCAGGTGTGTGAATCACCCTTTTAACTTTACCAGAGACTGCGATCTTGTAGGGTAGGCCAGAAACTGAGCTACAGTAAGCAATATTTTTAAAGGAAGGTTGATTGAGGAGATTCAACAAGGTAGTCTCTGCTGAGGCTCTCTTTGAACTCTCAGGGCAACAGCGTCAGCCTTTGAGACGCTGGGATGAAGTAAATATTTCTTCTTGTTTGTGGCAAATAAACACAAAGTACAGTCTTTCAGCAAGTCAATGCCACCAATATTCTACAGTTTTGATTTTGTCTTACCATGAAGTCCTTGGTTTATATGGTCCCAAACTACCATTAGTGACAAAGTCCTGGCAAACCCCCCTATCAGCCTCCCATCCCTGTATTTTTAAGGCTGTGCTCCTGAAGGAGGCTTGTCTCGGACCTCGCTCCTGCACAAAGCTTCTCTGAAGCCAACTAGGACGAGTGTTGCAACATGATCTCGCAGGAGGATAAGGATCTTTGGGAAAATTACAAGACTCGCCTTCTCCTTTTAAATGATTATTTAGTATTTGCAGTCTTAACGTAATACCTAAGTCAAAGATAACTGAGCTGGAAGCTTAAGAGCAATTAACTTCAAAATTTGGGGAAACAGGAGGATTCAGTCTGAACACTCTCAGTGCTGGAACCAAAGTTACAATCAACAAACAAGGCAAACCAAGCAGTTGAGAACAATCCAGCTGTCATAAATATGGGTATATTATTACTCAGTCTACATTCTGAAAATAAATATGTCCATAACACTGTCAAACACAAGCATTTAAAAGTTGTGAGTAGTTCTAACTTGCCTTCCAGCACTGTTAAGCTCTTGCATGTTTAACACACATTTTCATATTGAATTCTTTTTTTTTTTAAATAGATGGAATTAAGTCTTACAAAGTCATGTGATTTCTGAGGTACATTATATTATATTACACTATTGGAATGTAATACTACATATATACACACGTGTTACTATATCCTGGTATTATCAACATTCTAAGAAAATGGACAGTAGTGATTAAACTGTTTTAATAAGCTTTTCTTCAAGTTGTTGTCTGGATAAACTGATCTTTAAAAGGTTTTCTACTCTGTATATTTGCCAGCTATTTCAGAAGCCCTCAGCATCTTGCTGCTCCCATGTCACCCATTTCATCTCCTGTTTCCAACTTCTCCTTTCTCTCCTCCATTAAGGATGGTGTATCTACAAATATCAGAGGAAGCACCTTCTCTTTCTTTACACCAAACCTGTTAGAAACCCGCAGTGAAGACATTTCTTTTTACTGCACTGAATGGTCTTGGGACTAAAGGCAGTGCAGAAATTCAATCACGGGCTGAGAGCATGTAGTTAGATTGGAGTTTGGAAAGGCCTGAAAGGTGGCAACGGAAACATGGATTACTGCCACCCAACCACTAATTAGTTCGTGAAACTTTGAGAGAAGAACCAGTGGACATTTATGTGAATTTTCGCTGCCTCCAAAGAGCTGTGGTCTACGGAAATTTTGTTTTTCAAGTGGAGCTGTTCAGAGGCAAATCTTTCTTCACACAGCTGAGATTCTGTTGATTGCAGATCTAACTTGTGCCATTTGAAGGCTCTGTTCTTACCTGTTTTAAAGATGAAATAACTATTGAAACTATTTATATGGTTTTGGGGAAAGAAAGATTGGTGAGCGCAAGATTTGGCATTCAGAAACAACCAGATACTAGTATTGGCCCTAAAACCAAGTCCTATGCAAATCACAGTAATCCTGAACAAACTAAAACCTCCTTGCCTCAGCATTCCTAACTTTCAGACAGAGGTACAGCTAGTGCTCACCGCAAGGATGTTGTAGAAATTAATTAGCAAAATGGCTATAAAGTACTGAGGATGAGAAACGTGCTAAGGGCTAAGCATTATAATTAGTGTTATTTAATGCATCTTTAAAAATCAAATTATACTTTTTTCTTTTCCTTTAATAAAGGCATTACGCAATGACTTTAAGAAATGACAAAGTAATTTGAAGTAAATGAGTGCCCTGTAAAATTGAAACACACCCTAAAATGTGGTTATTATAAAATACCCACACACCCTGATAGTTAGCACTGCTTGAGCTGTGTATAACCTTAACTTAGTAGTGTATTATTAAGCGCGGGAGGATCAGCAATTAGAAAAGGGAGAGCAAGTGCTGATGTGTGTTAAATACAGGTTACCTCTTCAGCATCAGCAGATTTGGTGCATCCATTGCTGGCAATGAAAAACATGCTAGGCAAATTCAACTAGTGGCACAAAAGGATTAATTAGGGTACAGCTAATACAAGCAATGTTCAGACATGAATCAAGACATTTAGGACACGGGGCTTATGGTGTGCTGAATAATTGCCAACTCCATAAAAGAAAGAAAAGGCATAAACTAATTTCACATTTATGAGAAGCAGGAAGTTCTATCCCAGGTTCTGCTTGGCGAAGAGCTACGCACCGCAGGTTTCTTTTGAAATACTTCATATTACCACACAAAATGTTCTCTTGTGTTTATGCTAGTCCTCCTGCATTGTATTGAAATGCATTTTCAGGGTAAAAGGAGCTATTTGATGGCTAAGAAACAACAGGTACCTGCTGCCTTAAATATAGCAGATTTTAAAGGTTTTCTTTCCTCATGTGCTGTTCTAGGTCAGAAACTCAGTTCCTATACCACAACTGACTGGCTTTCTATTGCACTTTTTGCCTGAAGGAATGTCTAATATCAATAGGTAAAACAAGACAGGAGTCACATAAGACAGTAGGGAAGTTAGAAGGTTTGTGTGGCAGCAAGAATGGTAGTTAAAATCAAATTATGACTTCAGAAATGTACGTGCACAAGGGTGTCCAAGCTGGTGTGCTCAAGCACCAGAAGCTGGTGAGTGCTGATTGCACAGATCTCCTGGCTAACTCCATGCTCAGCTTATTTATCCTGCTTTTTCTGAAAGAAGAAAACGTAGCACAGGCGTCTTCTACCCTGCAGTGCCACATGGACATATTCTTCTTTATTTGTGTTCCCTATCAGTAGGTAACTGTGACTCTCTACCGTTCAGTGAAGCTGTTGGCAAAAACCTTGCCTCCCTTATCTTTACGCTGAAGCAATAAACGCATTTCCTAAAACATTCACAGAAGCACTAAGAACAAGAGTTCTCAAAGTTTTGTAACAGCAGCAGACTGAAGACAGCCAAAGGGAATTTGTTGAGTCCTGACTCCTGAGCCCAACACAGCCAGCAGAACCTGTCTTCAATCCACAAAAAGCCTCCTGGGGGCAAATTGTGTCCATTAGGACTATAAAACTGTATATTCTATCTTTTTTTAGCATTGAATATTTTTTTTACTTGTATCTTGTGGCAAAAATGTCTCAAAACATTTCTTGTGAAAATTTCCGCTAAGTTTACAGAATCACAGAACATGAGGAATTGGAAGGGACCTCGAAAGATCATCTAGTCCAATCCCCCTGCTGGAGCAGGATCGCCTAGATCAAGTTTATCCACAATTCAACTGAAATGCATTCTAAAATTAGTTTAAATGTTTCCTCTAATCATCTCTTATGAAAGCTGAAGGCCAGAAGAAGTAGTACTTTAACAGGAAAAATTAAAAGAATAACGTAAAAATGGGGAGAAATGTTTTCAGTAAACATTCTTAAACCAAATGCTTCCTCAATTCAATAGAATTGATCATACTTTTCAGCAATCGAGAGTATGTCACAGATTCTTTGTTCTTCCAGGGAAAATGGAATGCTTGCTTGCCTGCCTGCACAGCCTCTCTCTCCTGTCCAGCCCAGCTGAGGCAACCATGTACACAGCCAGCGTGCACATCCTGCACACCACCAGCCATCGGGGCCAGTTTTCCAAGGGCTGCTGCAGATGTAGGGCATCTGAGCTCCCCTTCCACGCAGGGGTCTCCAAAGCACTGGATTTACATGGAAAATTTCTCATCCTTAGTCATGATTTATTTTCAGGGGAATTAAACCTTAGATTCAAATACTGATTTTCATTAAATCATTTTATATTTAAATAATTCGCAATTTCCTCTTTAATTAAACATACTAAGGACCAGTTTCCATCTTCTATTCAAGAAGCTTAACTTTGTCCAAATCCCAAGACCCACACCAGAGCAGGGCTGAGAGTCCTTTGTTATTTTGATTCCTTCTCCTAGTTTTGCTTAAAAGCCCTGTTTTTTGAGAAATGAAAAAACAGTTTCTACAAGGCCTCACAGGTTAATCACTTCAGGTTAACACGGCAGCCTAATGTGAAATCTCCCTTTCTTTTCCATCTCATGATCTGTTCCACTCCACCTGTCAATTCACGGTGCTTCATAAGATCACCTGTTGACCTTACATTCCCATTGCTTACACCCCCTTTCCTCATTTGGAAAATCAAATTAATTTCATTAGAGACAGAATTAAAATTTGCTTAAAATGCTAAGTAGATATAATGCATTTATTGCCCTTGGTGAATCTCACCCACTTCAACCAGTGTCTTCCAAGCTTCCATTTCATTAAGGGTAATATGCTTTTAAAGGCTCCTTTAGTTAGTTCTGTATTTGTTGCACTTGAATTGCAATAATTAATAAAAGCCAAAAAGTGTCACTACAAGACAATACAGAGCTGCCAGAACTATATTCTGGTGGGGAAAAAAAAATGTTCAAAAACATTGCTTAGGAAAGAACAAAGCTATTAATGAAAATGGATCAATTTAGCAAACAATTTCTTTTTGCAGGTTTGTTCTAAAAAGCAGTTTTAGTTTAGAGAATTGACCTGAAGTTGAAAAAAAGACAAGGGAAAAACCCCCACCTAAATAAGAAAGAAACCAACTGTTTCACAATGAGTTGACATCTCACTTGCAATTTCTATGCCTCTTCTGCTTTTTCACACAGACTCAGTGTGAAAACTGTGTTTACTGGTCAAGGGTGAATCTAACACGCTCTCCCGCTTTCACAGAAATCCTCTGGTTTCTCCCCTGTTCAGCTTCCGCTAATCTGATGAAATCAGAATTGTAGCTCCATTTCCTGCGCTGTTTCTTCCTCGTTTCGGCTCCCTGCTGTTTGTTTCTAGGATATTCTCATCCCTGCTGGGTGTATATTTTACTCTCTTTAAGAAGAGCCCTGATCATGTTTCTTTTTCTCACACTATCTATTACTGACGCTTACTCTGGGAATCTCCCAGCCGGCGGCGAGACCCCAGCGCTTAGAGCATCTGGACAGTTATAGTGAACTAATATAATCACTTCAGTGGCTCATGTTAACAGAGAGAGATTGGTTGGTTTTACTCCCTCGCGCTTTCTTGGATCTTAAAGGACGAATGGGACTGAAGAGAAGCATCTTTTGTGCGTATAAGATGGACTAAAGTTAACAGTGCTGTAAACAGGGAGAATTCTCCTGCTTAAAAAAGACCCAAATGTTTGGCACATATAAGAGATGTGTTCTTTTACTAAATATATCCTTGTTTACTGTGCAGAGTAAATGGTTTGTGTCAAAAGACAGAGGGGCTAGTTCTTTTCTGTCCTCTCAAATGAGAAGCCCTATGCAAACGTGCAACTATGAAAGCTGGACAGGGTGGTGGCTCATCCCACTGCCAGGTCAGGGTTGGACCCATTGCCTTTTCCTGCCCTCTGCCAGCCAAGGTGTCACAACCCAGGGAGACCTGTTCCTGGAATTGCTGTTCCAGGGCTTCCCCAGCTGTCACCACACACTTCTCTAAAATACAGGTCAAGTCTGCGACCAGCCCAACCAGCCTAACCATGGCTGGCAGTGGGGTCTTCAAAAAGTGTGGCTTCTGGGTTTCCAAGTAAGCGCATATGTTATTCATTGGACTACATGAATGGACAGACCAACTTTCCACACCTGAAGGGGGAAAACACATTCCCAACGTTTCCCCCAAACCAGAAGAGACAGATGGGACGAGAACGAAGAATTCAAGATACTTCCCTGCAAATGCAGGAACAATGCTCTGTACTGCCGAATGGCTGCTAAGCTGCACAGCAAGATGCCTCCCTATGTTGTTATTACTAATTCCTACCTCAGTCTCATTAACTAATTTTCTGATCTCTGCCCCCAAAGAAATCTTTTTTCCTTGTGATCCAGCACACAAGAAAGGCTATTCTGCTAAGTCCTGCAAGAATGTTGTCACAGGTGGCCATCCAACCAAGAAAAAAGATGCTTTGGTTACATATATAGTGTTCCTACCATTCTGAGTCAACAACCCTTGAGGGAACAGAGGTTTTTGCTCTCATCCGCTACTGCCACCTGGTTGGGCAGCTCCTAACTCTACCTCTAAGCTGCATGGTCTGGCTGGGGCAACACTTAACTTCATGGTCTCCAGCATCTCTCCATCTCCAAATACAATGGAGCGGTCCCCAGCAACACCAATTCAATGCCTGTGAAACCAGCAAGGTTTTTATGTGTGTGTAAGGTATCTCTTTACTAGGCAATGCCTCATACGATACTTGTTCTGGAAAACTCCCCCAGGCAGCTACAGGCTTGTGAAAAAGCCGAGTTGCCTCCCGGGCAACACGCTCCTAGGCCCTGGATGTGCCTGCAAGTACACTTTGGAGGGGGAGGAAAGAAAGGCTTGTCACCAATCCCAGTGCAGCTGGTAGGGCTGCAGCTGAGCTGCGAATGAGCCACAAATTAATCCAACATTTAAATGCTCACATCTAAAGACAAAAGCCAGCTAAGCATCTTGTAGTAGCTTTTCCGAAGGAATGGGAAACGTCTCTAAGCGTAACTGTAGTTGCTGCAGAGCGGTTGGGGTTCACAAGAGCCCCTTGACATCATGCTGGGAAGCTCCGCACTGCAACACAATACTTGTAGAAGTGACTTCACTGCTTTGCTGGTTACCAGTACCAGACATCACGGTACATCCTCATAGGCAAACCGCTTTATAACTCAGATGTGCAGAGTCGGGTCTGCTTGCTTCCTAAAGATGCTAAGATGCCACCTAAAGCTCCAGTTACAGGAGCACTTTGCCATATTGGTGCTTTATGCTTTAACCTCATTATAGCAACTTACCTTAGAAAAGTGGTGCTGTGGTAGCTGGCTCTGGATGGATGGCTCACTCCATCCCAACACCAACAGGCAGCATTCAGCACTCAGGTCTCAGCAGAACAGGACAAAATGACCAGAAATATCCTATCAGGAGGAAACAAAATAACAATGTAATCCATTTAATCTAATCCTCAAGTGACTGTGATTATATATATATACTTTTTTTTTAAAGGAACTACAAAACTGAGCTTAAATAGAAAATATTGAAGTACTGAGTGACAGAAGGCTCAAGTTCATCACCTGAATGAAAACAGAATGTAGACAAACCTCCTGCACAGATGTACAGCTTCTTTCCTCATCCATTTTTGCCCTGTGTACTTTATCATGTGCTTTATGTATGGGTTTTGTTAATGTATGTATTTCATTAACATGTTTTGTGCTTTTAACAAAAAAATACTACCAAACAAACAAAAAATGCAACACTAGAAGCAATGTTTCAAGTATACGGCTCATATGCCTGAAAATATTTGTTTTGACTTCCTCTTACTTGAGACAAAAATGAAAACTTCTAAGAACATTACAAGAATTCTTGCTGCACTGAATAACCTGTTCCAGCTCAAGATGTACCTCTAAGATAGTGGGGTTTTTCAATATAAACAAAATGATGTCATATTGACGGAGGGAAGAGCACAACTTGGCTGTTTAATTTGGAAGATTGCTAAAAGTGATACATTTAGCTCTTCTTGTCTAACAATGAAATGTTTTTATAGTTCACAATATCAAACACCCGTGTTCACATAAAACAAGTCATCCTGAATTCCTGTTGAATTAATACACATCCTATTCTTTTTCTGCGTATATTGCAGCATTAGGAAAGAAAAAAATAAACATGTATGAAAATAAAATCCTATTTTCATCCAACTGAATGAAGTACATTTAACATTTTAAAGCGTGTAGACAAGCAGATTAGAAATCTACCCAGAACACTCAAGAATACAAATGCTTCAGGTATTCTTCAGGTGTATCATGGACATCTCCAATCAATACACTTTTCTATCCAATATTGGATTCCTGTTTGTTGCGCACAGGTTGCTCCTCCAACCGTTTTAATTTTGCATCTTACTTTCCATCTTCCTCTTCTTTCCCTTCCCTACTTCTCCTTTTCTCCTCTTGTTTTTGGGTTTGATGTCTTTGTTTTTTCCTCCCCCTTAACCTTGTATCTCTCACACCAGTTCTTTACTCCCTCTGCATGGCTCACCATTGTCGTCCAAGGTCCCTTATTTTCAGTTCCCTATGATTTGTTTAGACTGCAACCTCTGAAAGACAAAGCCACCTCTTGATCGGAGCTTCCATGCACAACACACCCTCTCATCCATGTATTAGAGTTCAGTGCATTATAGAATATGCTAATCCTTTGAAATGGGAACACTTGTTGAGAAGAAAACCCAGTCCTACAGATTGTCCTCTTCAGAATATCACATAAGCTATGAGAGCTCTCCATGTTAGTGTCCTGTGGGTTGATCAGGTGTGTACCGCGTGGTAATGGTGATGCAGAAGCATAAGAACTATGATGGAAAGTTAACACAAGTAGTTATTATTTTGCATCTGCAAGAGCAGTTACCTTCTTCTTCAGTAAGATCAAAAAAAGAAAGAATAAGGACAAGCACACACTTGAAAATACTGAAAGCATACAGTCAAGGTTTACATTTTTAAAACATTAACTGTCTAGCCTATTAACAGAACAATATTCAGAAACATCTGCTTCATCAGTATGGATTAAATTTGCACAGTGGTGTCCCTAAACCCAAATCAAACCAACCTAAACTAGAAACTAGAAAATGTTAACAATGTAGTTACATACTAGTTAAAATTCTCAATTTTTAGCAAGCATGAATGAGTGGCACTAAACATGTGCATAGCCAGCAACAAGTATGAGAACACCAGAAGTTTAAGTTTAGTAACTTCCTTGCCATTGTACTCCATGTCTTTCTAGCCATGCCCAGAAGGATCTGCTTGAAGGAGGAAGAGTAGTTTAGTTTTCAAAGCTTATTCAATCATTTCCCTTTCCACTTCCATTGTAAACTTCAGCTTTTTCCTGAGCCTGCAAACATCAACAGGAAGCTCATAGTACTCGTGCAGTACAAAGGGCCGCAGGATAATACATCTTCATGAGATACACGATAGGGCTACGGTCATAGTTTAAATGGGCTACCCAAATAACTTCAGCATGATTAAAAACCTGAGGTGTTTACTAATAAAACTTTTACTAAGTAGAGATAATAAACATTTTGGCTAAAAGTGTGCAGATCTTTTTTCTTAAAAAACTACAGAAGTAGAAACCTACGAAGCTGTTTTCCATGCCAGCCAACTCCCTCTTGAGGGAACTATGTTGGCTTCACTTTGGACAGGTAGAAAGGTATGTGATTAAGGGCTTGGGGTGGTTTTTCTGATATTAACACCTGCAGGGATATTAACAACTTGAAGACAACTGGTGCTCTGAGAAACTAAGTAGAAGATTCAACGGAAGACCACAAATTTAAAGAGCTGCCATTTGAAAAGGTGCCAGAAGTAAATCACCACTTACTCTACAAAGAACTAAAGTGACTGCTTCAGCACCACTGAGATTCTGCACCAAGTTTGTGTCACACGTTTCATTCAATAAGGCAATCAAGATGATTAGGGAATGTAGGAACGACTCATTAATGGCCATAGCAGACATTGAGTCAGCCTTTCATTTATAGCCAGTGCATCCGGACAGTTTTCATTTATTGGGTTTTTAATTTAAAGAAGTGAAATTTATGTGGACAGACACACACCTATGCATTGTACATCTTGTTCTTGCTTAAAAGCTGCCACCAGCTTTATTGAAGTAAGTGGTACTGGCAAAAAATAACAGGAGGAGAAGGAGAA
>WEIS01066864.1:0-17470 GCA_013389965.1 Todus mexicanus | reverse complement strand
AAAATACTGTGATTTTTTTTTTTCTCTGTCTTCTACGTTATCTGTTGTGACAGTTTATAGAAACAAACTCCAAAATACAGATAATAGCTGAAATGAAAAAAGCCTATGCCTCCCAACCTCGCTGTCACCTTCCTCTAACAGAAGCTGCATTTCTTTTCTTCCCTTGCCGTAATTGTAGAGCAGAGGAGTTGAAGTGCACAGAAAACGTCTGCCTTGAACTACTGCTCTTAATAGTTTTAACGTTATTAGCACATTGAGTAAAGAGGAGTTTGGGGAAGGGGATTTAAGCAATAATATATATATATATCTCCAGGGGAGGTTTTCTCTCCTTTGACTAGCTAGGAAGGCTGTACTCCCAACACAGGCATTTGGAATAAATGTCAAAATTTGGATGCTGTGCACGCTGTAAAACAGGAGTATCTGTGTACCAAAACCGAAGGGAAAAATGAGGCCTGTTCGTTTACCCAGAATTACATTTAAAAGGAGAGAAAACATGCTCGCCTCTTGGGGGAGGTAACACAGCAGCCTTATATTGCATTCTGGAATGTCTTTTAAAAGTGACCTTTTCAAAGGATGTTCTTGTGCTCCAGGCTTGTACCCATTTTTGCTCCTAGGTATTCAAGCATGAGTGTGATCCTACTTGATAATTGAAAGAGTAGAGCTATTGAATTGCTAACAAGGACATCCCTTCTGAATAACGCTCGTTAACTGTTGGAATTTTAAACAAAATATTAGAGCCTTTAAGCAGCCTAAATTGAAAAGTCTTCTGAGTTACGCGGCCTTCATTCTCTTGATTCTCATGCTGTCATAATTTTTGACATTAGCATGGCCTTTTAGAGTAGGCAAGGCATAAATCTGTATTACACAGAAAGAAAACTTAGTAAATCAGAAAAGAAAAACTCAGCAATCCCGATCATTTAAGCTTTGTTTATTCATCTTACAAAGTACAAGCCCCATGTGGTTTCTTTGCAACTTCTCAAGGTAAGAAAGAGAACACTCTTGTAATTCATGCAGGATTCCTTCATGCTTAGTGTTATTGACTGATCTTAGAAAAAGTAGTTGGATGACAAGTCTACAGGTCTTGTCAGTCTCTAGAAGAGCTGCAGATTTGAGGCTCCAGCAGCGCAACAAATTGCACAGAACCGGTGCTTAGCCGATTACTGCTGGATGCACTTTGCATTGCTGCCAAATCTTTTCTTTGAGTGCCATGTTTTATCCCAAAGACTCTAACAAATTCTCGTTATAGTTACCATTAGCACCTGATATAAATTATAAATCAAGAGGAAAGGTTAACATACAGGTAATTTTTGCAAAGCCCTGGAATTAAGTAGCCATGTGTCTACAGCTGACATTACTCTTGACAGATGCATTTTATCTCACCCAGATTTTTATCCACTTCTCCTTTAATGCAGTGCATTTTTAATGCATCATAGATAAATGGGGAACTCTAGAGGAGTTAACATCTTGAAATGCCATGTAACCTCTTTGCAGTAGAGTTTTTAAAATAGTTCTGTTGGGGTATGGTGACTTTCATCCTAATCTGGACATAGCAAACATTCAGATTCTTTAACAAAATTCTGACAAAATAAAGGAATCCTATAAATCAGCTTAACAACGATTTAAACCAGGCTGACAGACTGGTTAATGGAAAGGGAAAACAATGGAAGAAGCAAGACCTGGGCCAGGTTTTTAAAAATAAGCAGTAGCCTCAGTCTCACATAAGAGACCCTTATGTGCTGAAGCCAAGCCAGTGTCTCATCTACCAAAATCAGTTTTTGCAGGATTGAGCCCTCTGAGTTCTGGTTATTTCTGAAGTTCTGTTTGTTGCTGTCCTAGTGCAGAAGCAATACGGAAGGCGGGTTAAAGGACTAGGTGAGAGAAGGCTCCAAGGAGACCTCATTGCAGCCTTCCAGTACTTAAAGGGGGCCTACAGGAAAGATGGGGAGGGGCACTCTATCAGGGAACGTAGTGATGGGTTAAGGGGTAACAGTTTTAAACTCAAAGAGGGAAGATTTAGATTAGATATGAGGAAGAAATTCTTCCGTGTGAGAATGGTGAGACATTGGCACAGGTTGCCCAGAGAAGTTGTAGATGTGCCATCCCTGGAAGTGTTCAAAGCCAGGTTAGATGGGGTTTTGAGCAACCTGGTGTGGTGGAAGGTGTCCCTGTCCATGGCAAGGGCATGGAACTAGACGGTTTTTAAGGTCCCTTCCAACTCAAACCATTTTATGATTCTATGATTCTAAGAGTTTTTAAAGTAGAAGATAAATCAGGTCTGTATAAATAAAATGTTGACAACTAAATTACCTTTAAAACCACAAATTATACTTTGTCTACTGTGGGCATAATTTTGTGTTGTAGAACTGTATTAAAGGTTGCTGGTTTTCTTCTTTATTGGACTACAAGATAAGAGTAACCATTTCTTTCCACAAACCTTGCCAATCAAATAACTTCAGTCAGTCAACAAATTGTGTCTGCTGATACACAGGTAGTGAAATGCATTAGGGTGCTAATCTCTGGTCCAATAAAAACCTGAGATTAAATGCAAGGTTGTATGTCAAATTAGATGGAATGACCGTAGTTCTTTCCCAGGAGCATACCAAAACCACTCTGGATTTGGGACAAGCAGCATCATCCAAACATGGGATGTCTAGGGGGAGGGTAGCAGTGGGTTGGGAGTAAGAAGAGCAGGGAAGATTCGATGCTTGCTTTGGAGATAATTGACAGATGCTGCATGAGCAAGCTTTCCAGGCAGCCTAATGAGCGATGTCTTGCTGTCAGGATAGCTCATCCTTCATCTTGAATAAAGTCAGCCCACTTACATTATTTAAAAGAAAAAGGGAGCTAGCTTAGTGGTCTGTAACAGCTATTTTGCTATTATGGAAGAGTTGCTGAGTGTTCACGTGGCAGGACAAAACAAAACGATCTGTAAAATGAATCTTTCAGTCTACGATACATGTCAGCCTGAGTAAGGAGGAACACTTGCAAAGTGCAGGCGATTTGCCTGGAAGCGTGCTCACCAAGAGTGGAAATGGCCAGGAATCATGCTAGGTGGTAGTTAGGCAATTTGTCATCTATTTATGCTTTTACAAGTATATTTTTGTAAAATACAGGAGTTAACAGAAGATGATCCTAATGACTCAAATCTGCCATTTTCTCCTTTCCATTCCTTTTAGGAGTGCCCATCAAACACCAATAATTCTAATCTTTTACAAGTACCTAATGGCTCCCAGCCAAGAAAGGTTTTAAGAAATAAATAGGAGCTCTTAATGCAGTGAATTTCAGTTTTGCCTAATCTGTGCAAATTGATGAATTAAATCCCTTTGCATCTCAAACCCACTTTGGTGATTTGCATGGTGATTATTTCAGTTTTCATAAATTTTCCCCAGTCATTTCCTGTCATTTCTTGAGAACAGACGTCTAATCTCTGCAGAAATGTGTGTGTGTAATAGTTACGTAGTGTTTAAAACTTGTCTATGCATATTCAGCTATTGCACGGTCGTGGCTATGTATGTAGATGCACACAGGACACCAGCTATCTCAGCTGACCTTGATGAATGCGCCTGCAATATCTGTGTCTGCATTCCCTTCAAAGAGCAGGAGCGTATTTTGAGTTACAAAGAATGTAATTGAACAAGCAGTGACTGAGTTTGGCTGCCCTACATTTTGTAAAAAACCTAAGTGGAGGCTGGTTGTTAATGTGTGAATCCTACATTGTGTGTGCTTACCTGTACAATATATTTTAGTAAATGATTTCTTATACGTAAAATGCAAGATCTTATAGCTCAGCTGCTGGCACGGAGCACATTGAAGCAATAGCTCAACAGATAAGCCAGAAAAGGCTTTTCTGTACTGTGGTGTGGTTTAGTGAGGTTTAAACCCCCCACTCTGTTCAGGCATTAACTGAAAAGCAACCACTAAAACGCAGCTAGCTGTGTCTGCCTTTGGGGGCCTTCACACAGAAGTTTATCATGTCAGTCTGTCTCTCTCCTATGGCTTCTCTCAGTATGACAATGAGCTGCAGAATATTTCTTTATCTCAGAGCTAACGTTTTCCTCAGCTTGGCACATACTGGCACAAAAGGGAGATATTCCTGATACACGTGATGTTTTGGAATATGATGGCTGTGGCATACCATGGCACTCAGTTATTTGTTCTGGCTTCAGGAGTTGTAATCACTCATTTATATTATAAGAAAACTTAGAGTAGTCTGACACGTAAACTCTCTCTGCTTCAAAAATAGCAGTTGTGAGTAGCAGCTTTGGAATTATTGTTATGGTATCTTTAGCCTTAATGCTTTGCTTTTCCATTTTCATTCCCATCTACTGTTTTCATGATTATCTGTAATGAGTCGTTTATAGAAGCAGTATATGTGTGTTTTGTAGATAAATGGTTATAGATACAAATATAGCTGGAGATGTACATCATGTCTATACTTCTGTCGGTGTCTATATGCACTCTATATGTTCATATGAATTAGGAAGTGTTTTAATCCCAGTTTTATGGCAAGTAGAGCCATCTGAGAAGCTAATGGTAATTGCAAGGATGAATGAGAAGTCATTGTCAGGGACAGGATTGTAATCAAGCTTCTGCTTTCTCTGCTTTCATCAGAATTGCAGAAGATCAACCTAGAAAAGACAAGAGGTCATCTACTCCATCCTTACCCCCAGGCAGGATCAATTTGAACTAAACTGCTCCTGACAGATATTTATCTAACTTCTTAAAACCTCTAACGATGGAGATTCCTGAGGTCCTGTGGGTGGTCACTGCTTGGCTGCTAGCTGGATATTTGCCCGCAACAGACAATCCTGTGTTGCTTTGCACTGCACAGGATTTCACAGCAAACTTCAAAAATATGAGGCAAACCGGGAGCATGGGTTGGGTAGATGTCTGTGTTTTAGTGGTTTAGAGGTTTAGAGGTTTAATAGACTCTTTCTGTGTTGAGATGGACTATGATACTCCACTCTGAGTCTTCTCTGCTGAAGAGAGTCTCTTGGGTATCTGTTTAACAGTTTTGAGCAGCTGTTTATATTGTGATTGTCCCGAGAGTTTGGTTGGACTCACAGGAAGCCTGTGTATAGGGAAAGTACAACTGAACTACTGCAAAGAGAAACACGCAGTTCCCCTGACTGGGAAAAACCCAAAACATTGTGAAAAGGAGTAGGCATGGTATGATGTTTTTGGAGTTATCTTTTGGTTAGTAAGTTAGAGCTACACAAGGTCAATTTCATTTTACAGTTGCCTGTTTGGTTCCTTGCTGGGCCAGGAGCCTGCGTCCCCTACCCCCACGGCCCTGCACACCACAGGAGTGCTGTCTAGGCCGTGGAGGCAGTTTTGTATCCCTCATAAAGCAGATCAGAGATTGGAGAAGCCACTGTGGAGAAATCATCTGCCTAAGGCACACACTGGTAGCAGTCAGCTGGCAGGGGCTGGTTTTTGCCAGAGGCAATGCGAAGAAGGGCCAGAGATGCTCAGAGCCGTGCTGAGCCCCTTTGGAGTGGGGCCCAGACCTGCAATATCCCATCCCTGATCCTAGCTCACTACTGGTGTGTGGCCCCATCAGAGCCATTCTCCAACGTGTGAGCCTGGTGCTGAGGATCAGGGGTTGCATCTCTTCCCTATTGCACCATCTCTCCACTCCTCCAGGACCATTGGCACTACTGGGTGTTCAGAGATATTTNGATGAGGATGCGTGTAGGTCAAAGTGGTTATTAATTTACATGCCCTCATTCCTTAGCATCTCTCCTGGCCTTGCCAGTTACTGTCCACCACGTTGTGTAAGGGTTTGTTTTTTAATATAGGTGTCTGTTGCCTAGGGACTGGATTAGGAGTGCTCCAGTTTATGTCGAGCACTGATCAGTCTCTAGGTAGAAACATCTATCAAGGCTGGATGTCAAGCTGTGACCTTGGAAGGAAAGCCTGGCTGTTCATTATCTTGCCCCTGAGCCGAGTCTCCCTCCCCATGGGTGTAATCCTAGAGTTTGCGTATTTTCCATAGAAGAGATTCCACTTGGCCTTTGAAGTTACCTCAAAAATATTTATACAGGACAAGTCACCTCTTTTATACAGTGAGTGTTGCATGTACTCTGAATCCAAGTGTAAATTATATCTTTCTAAATGTATGTGCCTACTCTTGAGTATCAGAGCTGGTCTTAAAATACATTCTGCTCGTGAAGCTTTTTATTAACATTATGAAGGAATTAAATGTCAAAGTAGAGTAAGATCTTTTTAAGCCTTATATATGAGACGGCTTTTCCCACCTATGTTGTCCTTGCCAATGTTTATAATACCACAGTATTCAGCAATGACACTGAAAGATTGGAGTCTGCCCGTAATTAATTTGCAGTGCCGAGTACTGTTATACCAGTCGTTACAGATATCCTGAATATCACAAAGGAGGAGAATATCATGTGCAGGGGAGTTTTGAACTGGATTTCTCAATCTGCATGAAAGAAATGCAAGTTAATGATACCTTCCCATTGCAAATCTTTGCAATATTTTAAAGCTCACCCTTTCCCACAGCTGCTATCCAAGACAAAGCGGAAAGAGGTTACAAAAATGTGACTTTTGCAATCTCGGAAAAGGATGTTATGTCTTTATACATGAGATCCATCAGGGTGCTATGCAGCATATTCCCAGCAACGCATTAAACTTGTACTCTGAATATGAGGAGTATTCTATCTTTAAAAGGAAATTATGTGAAGCTGGCTCTTGAGTTGCGCCTTTTATTGGGACAGACTGAATTTCCACTCTTATCTTGGTTTTGGTGATGAAAGCTGTTACCCCTAAATGGTGATTTGACAGGGTACAAGTCAGGGGTGAGCAAGGCAGCAGAGAAGCACTAGCCCCAGAGCCTGAGCTGGAAATCAGACCATTTGAATGCAAGCCTGTGTGCCTGCAGAGCTGCACGAGGAGTTTTGTGGGAGAAAAACGCATTTTACAAGTTGCAAGGAACAGTCTCCCCTGCTTCCTCTAACAATTATTATCTGGATTCATTATTAGCCCAGTGCAGCTTTTAACTCAAGAGTAGGGTGGATTTTCTTGCGGTTGAAGCAGTACTCTGTCCTGTCAGCACATCTGACGGTGAGCTATCGCTTAGGTTCATTTGAGAGATTTCCCCAGTTTAGCTGCTTAAAAGCATTACTTTAGGAGGCTGCAAGACTTCACAAAGCCATTCATCTGGCGTTTCTCAAACAGTTTGCTTCCTGTTGATAGTAAACTGATGTAAAAATACCAGAGATGTAATAAACTATGTCCACTCGTTCACTACAGATCTGCTGAAGATTTGCCTGGAAGTCACTGAGAATGTGCACCAAGTACATATTTTTTCTCACTCTTTTTATTATTTTATACAGCAAAGGGCAAAGCCAGACAGAGGGTCAGTTTATTTCTTCCTGCAAAAAGGTGGCATGTCATTTTTGTGTTAGCCAGTGTTTAGTTAGGGGATAAACAGACAAGAGAACCAGCTTGCCATAGAGAGCTGTGGAGCTGACCCAAAGACATGCAGATCCTGCAAAACTATTTTGACAAGAAGTAGGCAAGTGGGGGCTGAAGCAGACGTCGTGCTTATTCTGCTCGCGTTGGCTTAGGACATAAACATGGGAAGTAATAAACTTGTCACAAAGGTCCATCTGTGAATGCCTGATGCTGGAAAATACAAAAGGGATTCGTATGAGCAGAGATTAGATCTGTTCCTGACTTCTTTGGCAAAATGGTTCGTGAAAGTTGTCCTGAGAGAACAGACAGTACAGCCTCTGGTGTTGCTGTACCTGGAGCTGGACCTGAAGATGGGCATGGGAGTGATGCTCCTTGTATAAAAAGTTTGTCTCCACCCTGAATATTTTACTTTGAACTTCACGGGTAGTGATGCAAATGAGAAGGAGAATGTAGCATTAAAACAGAGTTGTACTGAGAGAGTATAATAATAGCTCTCCCAGACAATCTGTCTCTAGAGGCGATGAACAAGTTGAAATACCAACAGTAAATAGAATCATAGAGTCAGAGAATCATTAGGTTGGAACAGACCTTTGAAATCATCGAGTCCAACCATTTACCTTACTCTACCAAGTCCACCAAATATCCAGGTGAAAAACTAGACCCTACTGGTCGATCTTTGGGCACTAGAATTGTGTAGCTTGAATGTATGCAGGAGGTATGAAGAAGAAGCCACCCATAAAATAAGCTGCAAAATAACCCCGACTAGTGGAGGGGTTCTTGGAGGTAGAGCCTACATCATCTGATCTGGAGCCTCAGAAATTTCCGACATCTTTAGAAAAGATCTTGCTGTGCTGTGTTGTGTGTTAAGGTGAGAGGTTTCTCGAGCCAGGGACCGCCTTCGCTGCGTGTTTGCATCATGTGTCTCAGCTGCAGCACGTGGGCACGGGAGAAAACATGCAGTACTTGACAAGAAGCAAAATGTTCCATAAGGAGGTGGTTACGGCTGCTGCGTTCTCTTTTTCCCGGGGGAAAAAATATATTGCGGTGGTGGAAGGTAAAAATAACCATCACTCACAGACCTGGCAAGCATCTACATGTGTAATAAGTGTTCTACATCGAGGCTAAATAATGAAGCCATTTAATGCTCCTTTCTTGGTAACAGAAAGGAATATGAGAAGGCCCTGCCAACAGTGCAGTCTGGCAAGGAAAACCAGAGCCAAAGCTAAGTCCCAAATGTTTTCCGTGGATGTTGTTTAGTGGGACAGGGTCACTAAGTTAGCAAGTTCACAGCTTTTCTTTAGCTCCTTCTGTGAAAGCAACCATGAAGGAAAGGGAGAAGGACGAGAGCTCATGAAGGATGCTGAGGCAGGGCTTCCTGAGACAGAGCGCTGGTGAAAGGGTGAGTTCTGAAGAAGGCAGAGGACAGCAACACCAGGTCAAACCAGATCCACCTTTTCTCAGTAAAAATGAGAAGTGGTACTGAGGGATTGCCAGGAATATGTCAGGCATGTAGGATACCTGCCCTTAACACCTTCCCAGCCTCCAAGAGTAGTTTCGTTCCTTACTTTTTTTCCTTTGTATGTTCTGGAAAAAAGAAAAAGAAAAAAAGACCTTTTGTAGATTCTTGTGCAGCCTTACTTATTTACAAAGAAATACTGGAGCCCTATCAATTTTTCATGGAAACAAGACAGGAAGGCTTTGAATTTTGCATACTCTTTGGGCTAAAAGGGCAATGATATGATACATTTTAATACATGCTTTTTGAGTTTCTTCTAAAGAAAAATATCAAGTAAGCAAATTAAAAGAGTGCCAGGGCTACTTCTGAAGCTTGCAAAATAGATAAAAGCCAAGAATTTAAAACATTTCATTAAAAATGAACCCAGAAGTTTTTTGAAGCTTGATTTTGTTCTGCAAGCTCAGCAATATTCATTAACCTCCCACTGAAGATTGCTGAACAGCTGGATCCAATTTCTGAAAACATAATCATAAAGAAATTAGATTAATAGTCTTCAAGTGGAGCAGTTGAGGATCAGTTGTGGCAACCTTTTTTATATGTAGCATGTTGTTAGCTATTTTCCATGTGAAGATGGTTACTGCAGTCCCAAGAGGAATGAGGCTGTATCGCAGCAATACAGATATCAGCTCTCCTGGACTGTGAACACAGCAAGGCACAGATAAGCAAGATTGCTACTGGCTCCCTTTTTGCCTTCTTTCCTATCTCCCTATTCTGAACACATCACCTCCATGACATATATGCATATTTGCTGCAAGGAAATCGCTGCCCTTTCAGTATCAAAGACCGCACGTTTCTGACATACCAATCAGTGCAAAAAAGCTCCTGCTGGCCCAAGTGAAGATGAAGTGCCTTTGTGCGGTGCTTTATTGCAATACAGAGAGGTAAATGTAAAGGATGACCTGTCCTTCCTGAGGCACCGCCACAAATAAAGTAACATTAAGTACCGGCTTCACTCTCGCTGAATTAACTGATAAAACCCAGCAGTGGCTGAACTGGGCCAGGGCAGAGCACTTCTGAATCCTGCATTAGGCTGTCCTATCCCCACTCATTTTTTGCTGGCTCAAGCAGGTCTCACAAGAAGAACTGTGAATTAAGCCAGTGCAAGCACCTCAGTGGGAAACTGAAGACCTCTCTTGCCCCAGCTCCCACAGCACGTCCTTCCAGCAAGCAGCTCCTGCAGGGACATGCATCTCCCTCCCCAGCCCAGCAACACTGCTTCTCTTCACATCCCTGTGCTCAGTCTAAACAAGTGTAAGACAGCGGTGCTTCATGCTCTTAGTCTTGCCCTGGCACTGTCTGAATACTGAATCCCCACTGAAAAGTGTCCTGGTTTTCCTTGCATGCAGCGTCTACATTCAAAGGAAGAAAATAATCCCGTGAATGCAGATGTAGGGCCCATATCAGTGATTTCCCTGCTCTTTTCTTCATGTTCAAGCTTTCTCTCAGGTATGGGGTAAGCCAACAAAATAAAATGTAAGGCATGAATTAAAGCACGTTCATTTTTTCTCAGAGGAGCATTCTCATGGTGTGTGGTTCAACACATCCTCCAGTCACCTGGTAACTCTCTTCTTTGCTTCTTAGCTTGCTCATTCTTCAGCCTGTAAGTGTATTCCCATTCACAGGAATAGATGCAGAATAACCTGGAAAACCCTAGGGCTTTGATTTTCCTGACTAGGTGACCAGAAGCAGCTTGCCATTGTTTCCAGTGTGGTTCACAGGCAGTTTAACAGCAATCTTTCAGAAAAAAGAGTCCAGCATCACCAGCTTTCCCTCATCTTTCTCTGTTCCACAGTTAGCGAAGTGATACGCTAGTTCTTACTCACCTACGTTCAGTCATTCACTGGACAAATATATATAGCCGTATATAACCGTACAGGTTTGAGGGGTGAACTGCTGCATTACACCTTCAGGTGACATCCTGCTGATGTCTTGGCTGCCAGATGCTCGAAGGTCTTAGCTAAATGACAGCTGTGGGTGTCCACCGAGTTTGACACTGGACACCCCAGAGCTACCTCTTCCAAACCAGCCAGCATAGGAGCGTCCCAGTCCATGGGCCAAGACTTTGAAAAGCTAGCTCTGGCACTGCCCACCACCCCACATACACACAGGCATATTCTCTCTATTTGAGGGTCCATTCTTGGACAGCAAACGGTTTGAGCACTTGCCTGGAGTTAAATATTCTCTTAAAGGCTTCCTACCCTGAGTGGGAATGGATCTAGGGTCAGCGCAAGTGTTTCTCTGAATCACGGTCGAGAGCATTCACTTTTTAGTGTGTCCCCCACTAGTCCCTTGCCAGAAGACCCCTCATTTTCAGAGAAACGTGGCAGCAGAATAGGCCGTGGCTGACTTTTGACAGTGCTGGAAGCCAGCCAGATCTCTAAAAGCGTTAGTCTTTTCCTTTGCAGACTGAAAGGAGTATCTGAACAAAGTGACAGAGGTAAGAAACAAGGCAGAAGGGTTGTTTGTTTTCCTTTTTACTCAAAACTTTTAGTACACGCTTAAAACGTGACACTCTTGTCTGGTATTTTCAGTTTAGACAGAACGTAGTTGTTTCTTGGGTTGAAAAATTGAATTCCAGAAAGAAATAATGCTTCTGGCTAAGCAGACTGCATTCCAGGGCATGATTTCATCTGGTAAGGAGTCCAAGAGAGTCAATATTGGCTAATATTACCATGACTGCATGTATTTCTCATTAATTTTCATCAAAACTTGCCAAAAGAATTTAATGTTTTTGTGCCAGCAGATCACTCTTCCTTTCCATATATTTTGTAGTGTCATCATTCACTAACCCCAAAAGTCTCTCTAAGGAAAAGAAAAAGCTGTAATGCAGTGTGCTCCTCTCTCATTGCCAGCTGCAGAGTTACAGAAAGAGGTGGATGGAGGTCCTTTAGCAAACAAGTGGGAAGTTCTTCAGTAAAGCAGTTTTGTGAGTCCGTTGCAGGACCAATATTTCCTGGTGCATAAGAAAACATGATTCCAAATGACTGACTCTCTGCTTTCTCTTTCTGCGTGACCTCAGAACAGAGCCTTACTGCTATCTGATCTAATTTTTATATATGTTTGGCCCAAATTCCTTCAAAATGTCTTTTGAGAATCCTCAGGACGTTCTCAGTGTCCTGTTGCGGTGTGTGTTGGCCGCTTCTGCTGCGTTGCATTCCCGAGCAGTGAATTCTAGACGTACAGATTCTGGGGCTTGCTTGTCTCACAGTACACAAAAGAATGGAAACTCTCGGTGCCTCTTCTACCTGCAAGAGTCCTGGATTTGAAACAAGAGACGCATAATATGACCATAGTTTTCAGAGGTGGAAGAATGGAAGAATACGGTTGCAGATCCCAGAACAACCCATGAAAATAGATCCAAACTCCTGAATTGTCATGGTGGTTAAGTGTATTTCAGCATGCTGTTAAGTGGTCAAGTGCATTTCAGCTAAATCATTTCTCCCCCCTCTGTCCTTAAAAATGATTTAATTATATCTTTCCATAGAGAACAGTTAGTGATGAAACTGCCAAAAAATTGACCCATTAGGGTTTTTTCGAAATTCCACCTGAGCATTCTGACACTTAATCAGTAGTGGTTCCTGAGCATGTTGTCAGTTCATATCCCAAACTTTGCTTTGTTGCCTTAGCAGGCCAGTCTTTTCCTTTCCTTTTGGTTATATCTGGACATTGGAAAGTCAAACAGTCCTATCCCAGAGAATCTCCAAATGGATCCCAAGGTTTCTTTTACAGCACTGTTAGCTGTCTGGCAAGCCCTTCTCTCCGAATGTCAAAGTGCTTTCCTTGGGGAGACAGACGGCATCGCCCATCTGCTTCAGAAACACACCAGTCTTTGCAATCTGGTCAGGAAATGCATGCAACAAACTCCTGACCTTTGTTAAAACCTGTGTACTAGATGTAGCAGCCAGGTCAACTGCCCCCTTTGGAAGAACTTCAGTCTGTCTGACTGACAGAGCTGATATTTCTCTTTCCCATTCTCCAAAGAGGAGATTTCTTGTTGTAAGGAACTGCTTGGCAGAGTCTGCATCCCTGGGTACTGTGGGATAAATACTTCATTACTTCAGCAAAGGTAGACCTGGTGACTCAGATGCCTTTACTCGCTTTCTGAAATCCTCAGCCACAGAGATCTTTAATTCTGACTAAACTTCTCCTGCCTCTTTTATAGAAAGAGGAGGCTTTAGGAGTGTACGTTGAGGCTGGTCTTGAGCTCTGGAGGTGAGCAAGCATTTCAGCATTTGTAACTGAATTGACTCAGGCACCAGCTCAGAGAAACTCTGTAAGTGAAAGCTTTAAAAACAAGTCCCAGTGTATTTCTTTTGTCTGCTTTCTTCTTTTGTGCAGAAAACCGTTGTGAGGGATCCATAAAACAGAATTACATTCACAAACATTTTACAAATGGGGGGCTTATTATATAATAAAAGCTATGACTGTGCTCAAGCATGTCTGTAGGTGGAAGGTCCTAACTCATTCATTTTTTACGTATTTGGCCTGATACTATTGTACGTGGGTGTGCAAAGAGAAGTCAGCAGGGGAAACTGATCTAGCTAAATTCTTATTGAAATCTATACAGTGGAGTAATACAAGAGGAAAAAAATCCAGTCACTGCTCCTGGACCACTCTCCTCAGTAATGTGCAGTAGGCCCCTTACCCAGCTGATCAGATTTTATCTATTCTCTGCTCTGTAAAATTAAGAGGTTTTGAGAGCTAAGTGACAAAGCTCCTTAGTACCAAATCTCTTATCAGCAGCATTACTGTCATCACCGGTACTGCAGATTCGGCTTTGCCCACAGCCCTCTTTGGGGCCAACAGGCAGTGGAGGCAGGGGTAGCAGGACAGGCAGCTTTGGGGGGATGTGCTTCTGCTTCTCTCTCCTCCAGCTGCACGCTTCACGCTGTGTTTGGGTAGATTTCTCTCCTCGAACTGGAATTTCAGAGGCAGGGACATAGATGAAGGCTAATGCATTTATGAAGCATGGAGCTAACGGTGTTGAAGAAAGACTCCCTAAAGGGTTAGGAGGAAAGAAAACAGTTTCAGCAACCCGTAAGAGTAAGCTACGTGCCATCCTGCAGACCACGGCAATTTGAATGGTGTTATAAAATACACAGCCCTCCTTCCCTGCCATTTTCTCTTTTAACGTTTCCACTTAGCAACAGAAGACAAAGTTACGTCAAATGTAGTGGTTGTTGTGATTTACATGGCACCCTGGATGGACTGGGTACTTTACAAGACACGTAGCAGCTTCTAGCTGCTTCCAGCCAAAGGAGATGCATGAGATATGACAAGCTTTGCTAGCCCAGAGGATGGACTGCAGGGACGTTCCAGGTGGGAAAAGAGACATATCTGGAAAGCAGCTCAGTACTGTCAAGGATTACTGGCTGCAAGAAATGAATGCCTCAATGGTGGCTCATTGCAACTGTCTACAGCAGCCTAAGCCTGCAGGTGGGAAAAATAAAAGTATGAGAAAGCCAACTTCTTTTTCTCTCACTCAGATTTGATGCAGCGTGTGGTTTGGCCTGACTCTCAGTGGTGATGCCTAGCTGAGAACAGAGCACTACATGGCTCTCAATTCTGTTGATTTTTTTCAAGCTATGGTTTCTTATTCTGTTCCACGTGGGCAAAGCCACATGAATCACACCATGCTGGCTCCAGCCCCAGATTCCTGTCAGTGCTTTTCTACGTATTTATTTTCGTTTTTCTTGAAACACTATTGTATAGCATATCTTCCTGTTATGGTAGCTTTTTTCGAAGTCCTTATCATCCAAGGTCGTCAGACATTGCGATGGGTTAGGTTTGCTTTTTGATCTTTGCTGCACTAGTGCTACCTGTGGCCTGAGACCTGCAGAGTTTCCTTAAAGACAAGGTCTTTCTTTCTATTTCTCAGAATGCAAGTGGTTTGTAGGATCAGGTTTGCTATTTGTAGACTGATTCAACGTCTGTTTAGCTTGTATAACAATGGGCTGTACTGAACTACGGAAATTAGATGAGATCTCAAGTGAGCAGTCCATCACCTCTCAGGGAAGTGCCGAAGTATGGGAGAAAGATCCACTTAGATTCGTGAACATGCGGCACAGACTCAAACTTAAGCATTAGCCCTGTTGGCTCTGTATCCCTGGTTGTACTTTGGGGTTTTTCCACTTATTTGCCATCGTTCTGAACCTAATTTGGAAGATAATGATTAAATGTTGTCAGAAAGCATGCAGAAGAGGAGGAAAGGCCTCCCTAATTGTGTTTTGACATTTTCTGACATCAGCAATTCTTTTGAAGGAAAGAGAAAAAAGAAACAAAACAACCTATTCAATCAAGAACTTCTGGGTTTTGTTCTCTTTGGCTATGAAAAATCAGGTTGCAGAGAAGATAGGGCTGCAGAACCAAAGCCTGTCTCCCAAGCAGGAGGTTTCATGTACTCAGCTTCCACCTAAAGGCGATTTTGCAGAAATTTGTACTCCTGTAAAGCGAGTGTTTTCTTTGTAAGTTATACAGCACTTTTCCTTCACAGGACCTCAGTGGTTTGCACTTATCTCAGGGATGTGGTACTAAGATTTGCTTAGTACGTGGCTCTCTCTAAATGCAGTAGGACGTCAGCTCCGTGGCTGGGTTTTACATCACTAGCTAAACAATTTAGCACATGGAATAACACGTCTGGGTTTTGTAAGATTAAAACCCTGGCTGAAAGAGGCTGTTGTATTGGCTCTTGAGGGGAGCTATAGCAAAACTGATACAGTATCTTCAATGCTGAAGGCTTGCCAAAGAGTTCTTTCTCCTGCTAACATTTAAGATTGGTTTCAAGAGATATGTTCTAAATAGCAAACCCAAACTGTAATGCTAAGTTCCCTAATTAATGACAGAATTGTCAGTTAGTGTGTAGTCTTCCATGCTTTGAAAGCATTCCCCCAAAGTTTAAAATGTCTTCACACAGAAGACAAGGGCAGTAGCAGGTCTAACATGTACAGCAGGATTAATTTTTAAATCCCACTTCACTGGGCTTTTTGTTGTTTCTTTTTTGTTTTTGAAAGGAAAACGGAACATTTCCAACCTTCTCTTACATTTGCCTACCAAACCTTAGGACTGAGATTGTATTTCTGCCCTGTAATGGAGGAAATCCTGTTTTGCTATCATGAGACACAAAAAGTAACAGAAACAATTAAATCCAAAATCTTTGTGGAAAATGCAGTTTGTTCTCCCTCCTGCTGCCCTGCTGGAGTTGGTGGTCCAATGTAGGTGGCTTTAGAGAAGGATCCATACCCAGAATCTGTCCTCCCTCCATATCAGTGGATAGCTCTGAGCTCGGAAGAGGGAAACATTACAGAAGCCTCTTGGTCAGCCTCAGGGGCGTCTTGATAGATGCCACCACAAAGAAGGTTCTTCTCATCGCCCTCCAGCATGCCTAAGGGCTCTCAGCAGAGATTTCTTTCCTGTAACTCTTAAGGATTTTTTTTTCTCCTGCCTGCTAAGCTTCAAGACTACATCTTTCTTGGGTTTGACAGGTAAATGCGAGCACAAACTTCCTACTTCTTTAATGAATTACATTAAAATGTCTAAATTTCCAAATGGCTAATAAAACCTGAAATCTCCTGAGAGACCTAAGGCTTTTCCCTAGGATTAGCCCGAGATGAAAAGGCCATTAATGCTCAAGTATTTCCAAAGAATCTTATAGATATATTTTAAAACTTTTATTGAAAGTTAAGTGTATAAGTTATTTTGAAGGGCCTTTCAAAAAAGTGAGTTGAAAGGAATGAGTGACCAAGTTTGAGGAGAACTGAAGACTTGTGGTATTTCCCACAAGTGGAATCTGAAAGAAATCTGAACTCTTCCTCACCTGGTACTTGTGGGATGTGGTTTTGGAAGGGACTCACTGTACAGACGGTACAGCTTCTGGCACTTATGCACAGCAAACAGCAGTTTAGACTCAAACATTGTTTTGAAGGAGAACAAGAAGAAAAAACAGATTTTGCTAATAAGCTGTGAGCAGTTTTCCTAACGCCAGGAACTACAATCACACCCCATTTTCCCCGTGTCTACATCAAGACACCCCAATCCTGCCAGTCAAAATCAATGAGAATATTTTGCATATTAACTGGCTAGTGAAACAAATCTTGTGCATGAAGTTACTCAACCACATGGCTGTTTACAGAGCACCATTGGCATCACAAGTCTATTGGAGTTTCCAACACTCAGCAGATTCAAACGTCCACAAATTGATGTGCATAAATTATGGCTTCAGTTTGTCCCCTGAACGGATTCCCACAGAGTTGAGCCTACCATCTGGAAAACTGGGTTAACACATGACACAATTTCTTCATAATTTTGTGGTTCCTTAAAAACAATGGCATGAAGTGCAGATGATACTCTCTCAAGTCAGTGCTTTGCTCTGATTAAGGCAGAACTTTAAAGCCGTATCCCATTTTACTGTCACGAAACGTAGCGACAGCTCTGTCATTCAATGGAAAACTTCCTTCTGAAGTTTGAATGTCTTTGTTGTTTGTTTTTTGGAGGTTGCTTTGTTGTTGTGGCTGTTTTTTA